>PISX010006267.1:0-57500 GCA_004024625.1 Mellivora capensis
CCTGGGTGGCTCAGTGGGTTAAGCCTCTGCCTTCGGCTCGGGTCATGACCTCAGGGTCCTGGGATCGAGCCCCGTATCGGGCTCTCTGCTCAGCAGCGAACCTGCTTCCCCCCCCACCTCTGCCTGCCTCTCTCCCTACTTGTGATCTCTCTCTCTGTCAAATAAATAAATAAATAAAATCTTTAAAAAAAACACACACACACACAAAAAAACCTCTCGGGTTTCTGTGTCCTAGGAAAGCTTTTTTTTTTTTTTTTTTTTAAAGAAATCTGCCATCCTATTTGTGAGCAGATTTTACGGCTTTCCTTCAGAACCCCCTTCAGATTCCACCTCTGAACTTTAAAACAACAATTTCATTTGGAGAGCTGATTTATTTGCCAGTAAATAGGATACAGTGTGGGCGAAGTCGACAGAACCAGGAGGCCGTCATTGGATCCATCAGCACAAAAGCCCACTGTTGCCGGAGCCGAGGCTCGGCCTTCCCCGTACCTTTCAAAACTAATATGTAACCATATCTGTTTTAAAAGAGTGATTCATTTTCCTCCCATTGCCTGCGAAACTCTCTTCATCCCCACCACAGGAAACTTGAGTCTGATTTTAATGAGCTTCAATTGGAATGTGGCCTTTGAAAAGTAGTGCATTTGAAAAGATGGAACATTAAATTTTGTAATGATGTAAAACATCTTCAATTTTTGACAGGACAATGGTGCTTATTGTACTTTATGAGTCCACTGGCGATCCAAAGGTCACTTTGTATATGACTCCACAGACAGGGGCAGCACGGAATGAAAATTAGGTTACATGTGATCAGCTTTATTATTAATCAGACGAAAATGGATTTTTAACATTTTTCTAATGAGCAACAGAGAAGGAAGAAAATACCACGAATGAAACTACAGAAGAACAAGAGTGGCCAAGTCTGAAAATGCTCCACGGCCATATCTAAAAATGCGTTTTAAATCTGAAACACTTAAATACTAGCTCAAGGAATAAAGTGCAGCTGCATATTCTGCTATCATAAATACACGGAAAACCACGGAAATACCTACTCTAATTTACTATCTCTGTCCTTTGTTTATAACTAACTAATGAACTGATTTCTCCGCACAGTATATTACCACCGTCCCCAAGAACACCAGGCTGGGTGAGATGGTGTCACAATTTCCATGATAAATCCTGTGTTTCGGGGCGTTTATAACTCAGCTGTAAATATGTAATTCAGACTAAAACTTGACATACAAGGCCTCAGCCAGGAAGCAAATTTACGCGACAATCACCACTCCACCCCCATTTAAGTTTTGAAGCCTTTCTGTGGATATTTGGATATTAAAGAGATGAGGCATTGAAATGAAAGAAAAAAAAAAAACAATAAATAAAAGTCAAAGAGTTGGTGATTTTTTTTTCATTTCTTATTTAAATCAAAAGGCTATTTTTCAAGATACTCTTCTGTGAAGCACACCAAGGTATTTATGAAAGAAACAGGTCCCACAACCCAAGCAAACAAAAGCGGATCCGAGAGGCAAGTTTCAAGTGCAACACAGAGGACACCGTGAGCAAGGAGACTGAGGCAGGGACATGCGGGATCGGGGTGTACTTTCCTAAAGAACCGGACCCCTCCAGACCAGGCTGGGTCTTCTCCTCCAGCTGCTGACCCAGGAAGATGGCCGAACTAGACAGAACATCGCCTGGGACAAGAAACAGGTGCAAGCGCCTTGCAGACAGGGCAGCTTTGCAAGAAACAGAAGCCCGAGGAGAGATCTGGTGGTGCAGCCAGCCCCGGGGCAGGTACGCTGTGAGCCACCAAAGGGAGCCAAGAGGAGAGCACAGACAGGGCAGGACAGCAGGTCTCCACTGCTGGAAGTAGAACCTGGCTATCTAGCCCCCAGGGTCAGGAATGAAAGTGGCTGGTATAGAGAAGAGAGCAGAACCTTCCAATACCCATGGGGCAGCTGTCTAGTCTCCCTGAGGTAAGGGAGACAAGGCAAGCAGAGAAGACGGAGGAAAGAGGTTGAAGTTAAAGGGTGACACCAGGAGTCCCAGCTACGGCAAGACCAAGGGTGGGGTTGGGCAGCAGGAGGGCAGCAGGAGGACCTGGTGGGGTCTAAGACCTTGGAGGCAGAGGACAGGGCCAGGAAGAAGCGGGAACCTACCCATGCAGGGGCAGGTCGGAGAGGCACCACTGGCTCCTGCCTCCAAGGAGCTGTCCTCACTCACCGGATCTCCACGGCCCCTCCCCCCTGGCCCCCAGCTTCCCACACTTGCCCATGCGCAGTCCAGGCTGTGCCTTGCTGCTGTTCACAACCCCCCAGAGGTAGACCTGGGGGTCGGGACCCCTAAGTAACTATGGACCCACAGCAAAAGGCAAATGCAGGCCCCCCACTTCAAACATGAGTAAGGATTTCAGGATAGAGAGTGTGGCACTATCCTGAGCTCAGGGCTGGAGGGGCTCTACTGGCCATCAGCTTTCCCTTGTCCCCTCTTCTCCTAGTCCTCTCTACAGCGTCCCCCCAAGTGCACAAGTGAGCTCGTGTTGGCCCCCTGTTGTTTGCCTGGCGGGTGCTTCCCAGATCCTCCCTCAAACCCCCGCCTTCTTCATGTCTTTGCTTAAATGGCACCCTTAGGCACCCACGTAAAATAGGAACCCCACAGGCATCCCCCAAATTCCTATTTACCTCCTTTTTCTCTAGACCCTCATCTCCTTTAAGTGACTAGTTACTTAATGTGGTGATTGCCCATCCCCCAACTCCCTAGCACATGAGCTCCCCGAAGGATGGGGGTGTCTCTGCTCTCCATGGCTGGATCCCCAGCGCCTAGAGAGGGATCTGGCATACCAGTGTTCTAGGAACCATCCTTTAAAGCAATGAACGCAGGAAGATGTGGCTGCTTCCTTGGTCTTGCTTCTCTCTCTGTAATCCATGCTGTGTACTGGGTTGACGGAACTGCTCAGGGGCACAGCCAGGGCTGGGCTCTGATGGCAGGACAGTGGCCACCCCCTGAGCTGTCCATGGACTCCATGCCCTAGAGGTCTAATCCCAGGGGAAGGGCTCCTGGAGGAGGTCCGTGCCCAGCTGGCAGAGCAAAGTGGAATTAGGCTCACAAGGCTAGGGACCACGGCCATTTGGTTCCCTCCTGTGTCCTAATGCCTAAGGGAGCGACTGGCAGATAGGAGATTTCCCGTAGATACTGGCTGAATGGATTAATGAATGAATGGATGAGTCCGTGAATCAGTGACTGTCGCGTGGCCCCTTCTGCCTCTGTTTTCTGCACATCACTCACCCGCTGCGCAGACTGCAAGGGGGGCGGGGCTGGGGCTGCACACACACCTGGAGGCCAGCCAGCCTAGACCTGTGCCCCTATACACATGTCCCAGCAGCGCCAAGCCTAGATGACAACCCACAGCCCGTAGCCTTCCGGCTCCCACTGTTCAATGGAGGGCAGCCCTGGACTAAATTCAAGCCAAGTTGTATCTCCATTTCCCACCTGGAAAATAAATCCAGTAGGATGCAGCAGAAGCCAAGGGATCAAATACATTGATTAAAATATCTGTATTATTTCTGCATTTATTGATTATGCTGTGTATATGTTAATGACCTACACTCGATCCACACTTAGAGGTGATCATAAACTATGGCCTGGCCTGCTCTAAGCTTAGAGCTGAACGGCCTACTTCCATGGGAGCACCCATGTAAGAAGAGTTCGGCAGAGTTCGGACAGTTCTGGCAATGATGCCTCTCTAACCGGAAGCCTCCTGCCGCCATTCCAGCCCATTGTCTCTGGCTTGACCGTGGGCAGCAGGGAAGGGAGCAGGTGTCCGCTGTGAGGACCACCCATGGGCGCTAGTCCTGCACTCCCCAGACCAGACTCCTGAAGCAAAGATGAACAGCAAAAGGCAGTGGGGCTTGGGAATTGCACTTCTGGGACATTCTCCATAGAGGAACCCATCTGGGAGCCTTGCACCCTTCCTCCAAGGGTCTTTCCTCCCAATCTTTGTTCATGCTTATCCTGGTCCTCGGGCCCAACTGCAAATCCACCCTATTGTGTACAGAACATCACAAATAGTGCTATGGGGAGAAAAGCAGCTTTTTCCACTTACCTTCTTGCTTTGAGAGCAGATAGGGTGTTGTAAGGTTGCTATAGCTCCTAATTTCACCTTCTAATATTCGGAAACAGATAGTGTTGCAGCTAATACAGAAGGTGAGCTACCTCTTGTCTCCCATGGAGGCCAGAACGGCATGAGATGCAGATAATATAGCAACCAGCTGGGAGAAGAAACACTAAAAAAAAAAAAATCATCCAGAAATAGCTATTCATTTGAAAGCAGTTTGCCCAGACAAGAACAGGGATCCTGAAAAGACAACAGAGCAGCCGGTGTTGGCAATGATGTGCCCTGGGCCTCCAGGGAGCAGCACGGCGGTCATCACGGTCCCTGTGTGGGAAGGCGTCGGGAAGAGGCTGAACCTGGTCCTGGCCAAGGTCAGCATGGGCTGAACTTCACAGCTGCAGGCTGGTCTGAGCAGCAAGCATTCATGCAAACTCATCTGCCTTTTTCCAAGGAAGCTGGACTCAGATTTCCAAGGAACTGGCTCATGTTTTCCAGGTAACTTTGTTGGGCGTGGCTATCAAGAGTCTTGACTCACATCAGCTTTCTATCTGTGGGATGCCTGAAAGGAGACTGGGCAGGCTGTCATGGAAAGAACGGACTCTGCCATGGGCAGTCTTGGTCTGTGGAGATGAGAGACCCTCCTGCTGGGGGAGTCCTGGGATGGCTCTTTCATTCATCGCACCATGTTCCCAAGGTCATGTGACCAATTCTCTGAGCTTCAACTGCTTTCTTGTTTCCATCCAGGTGTGGCATTATGGTTAGTGTGCAAAGAGTAGCTCACGGTATCTCCCGTAGACCCAGTAGCCCTCCAATATGTCTGGTCACACTTTCAGGGAGTCCCGGGAATAGGCAGAGGCCAGGGGCAGCAGTACTGGGGTCCAGACACGTAGTCACTTAGCTCAGCTTTTCGCTGGTGCTAACGGTACAAGTCATTTCTTCCTTTTGTGAACTCTAGTTTTTCCAAATGGGGGAAATGGGTGGGGGGAGCCCCAGTCCCGACTCTGTTGACTGCCTGGTCAAGGTTATGGAGAAGTTTGAAGGAAATCTCAGGGTCTGGGAAAGCCTTGGAAAAGTTTCATCATGTACACAGGTACATGAGCCTAGAGATCCAAGAGGCCGGTGGTGTTCTCTCCCTTCTCCATCTTGGGTCTTTGTCTTTGCTGTCCTCTCTTCAGAACATGCATCCTCTCATCTTTGCATGGCTGGCTCCTTCCCATCACCCAGGACCCCCTCCAATGTCATCTTCTCAGAGAGGTCCCCCTGACCTTCACGGTATATGGTACTGACCTCGCTCATTCTTCATCATCTTGGTATCCACTTCTCAGAAGCTGGACTGTGTTCTTGTTTGCTGTGCCCCACAAGGGCCATCCTCTTGGCTAACTTGTTGATAGCCAGTTCCCCACTCTCTGGAACAATTCAGTACGTGCTAAATAAATGAAAACACGCTCATACTCATTCCCTGCCACAGAATCTTCTTTTTTTTTTCCCAAAAGGTTTAGGAAAACACTGTTTCTTCATTCTCTAGAACTGTGCTGGTGGAGCATGGAGGGTGAAGTCTGGGCCTAGAGGACATGGGAGCTCCCCAGTCTCTGCCCCCTTCCGTCCTCTCCTCTCCACATCTCTATCCCCTACATGCTACTTTGTCGTGCTTTGCAACCAGCTCCCAGGAGAGGGGCCTGGCACCTTCCCACAACTGGGAATTGCCTCTCCCAGGGGTGTGCACCCATGACCCTGCCTTGCCAAGGCCAGCTGCACAGCTGGGTCCCCAGCAGAGCAGAGTGGTCCAGGAAGCAGGAGAGAGATTTCTGTTTCCAGAGGAGGGCTCTGCTCTGCACTTTTGCATGTGGTACCTGGTTCTAGCCAGAGGTGGCTATTGAAATCTGAATGCATAGCCCATTTGAGCCAGAGCCACATTAAAGAAGGCCCCTCTTACCCTTGCTTCTGAAGTGGCCAAGCAGGGGACGTTCAAAAGGGGTAAAATTTTCTCCAAAGCTGCAAGGACAAGTCTCAGAAACACTTCTTTGCCCAGGTAGAGGTCCCTAAAAAGGGGAGGCTGCCTAGGGCTGCCCCAGAAAGCAGAAGGATGGCCAGGCACACGGACCTGCCTGGACACCTGGAAACAGCTCTCACCTTTGTCTCCATTCAACAACCACGGGCGGATGCTTCCCCGAATTTGCCACTCAAAGACGACTTCCAAGATCACCTGTAGCTCTGAGAGCCCAGGAACCTTTATTTCATCACGGAGGAACCAACGTAAGCCTCCATGAACTCTAAAAATAAAGCAGGCTGCCTAAGGGCTCCCGGAGGCTGTGCGGGTGACCTGTGTATCCGATGGGACCGGCCTGAGACTCGGAGAAGCGGGGTGCCGGGCCCACACCGGCCAGGGAGCGCGGAGGAGCCGCCGGAGAAGGACAGGCCACAGAGAGCCCCTGCGAGTTGCCCTCATCTTGTGTTTCGGGGTGAGGGCCCAGTCGTTTGAGACCCTCCCTGGCGAAGGCTCGACCCGCTCACCCTTTGCCTGTGTGTCCTCCCTTTCCGGGAGGGACTCTCTGCTGAGAAGAACACCCAGTGTTTCTTCAAGGGGGGAGCGTGCCAAGATGTGAAAAGGCGAGGACAAAAAAAAACACAAAAAAACAAAAAAATGGGAAGGCCACCGTCAACAGAGCCTGACGGCAAACAAGCCCGCTGGTGTCGACGTGAAGGCAGTTAGGAGCTCGGCGGGCCCAGCGTGAGGCCCACTTGTCTTCTTTTGAGGAGCCGGGGGACAGCTGACCGCTTGTCCACGGGATGTGTTTTGATAACTCCGAGAAATGAGAGGGTGTTTTATGGGAGGGTAATTGGGCATAATTCCCTTCATGACTTCGAGTCAACAGGCAGCCTCTACAGCTGGCCCTTATCTGGTACCATCGGCAGCAAATGCTATTTTCGTGGCCAATTTTATTAAAGACTCCATGTTTTTGAGGAGACGTCACAGACACAAAAAGGGGTATATTTATTGATATGTTTAAAATATAGGTTTTTGACTCGATTCCTTCACCCTTAAAAACAAAGTCAAGAGATAGACAGATACAATTATGTTCCGACTGGTTTCCACCGGCCTGCCCAATGGGAACATTTGTCTGTAGTTCTCGGTGGCGCTGAAATCTGCTTAGGAAAGCAACAAGTCCTTTGTTCTGTTGACAACGGTTATTACAATTAATTCATTTTGTGATTGGTACTTGCGCTGAGTGACAAGGTGTTATTTTACCTCCGTAAAAGTTAAAATGGTAATACCTACATGCACACCAACACTAGAGGCTGGCTATCAGTCACCGGGGAGAAGGGAAGGCTGAGTTCCAGTTTTCTGCTCAGCTCCCAACCCTCCCCACGCTCCCCACGCTCCCCACGAGAGTCTGAGTTGGGAGGAAGGCGCTGGGTTACTGGGCTGGAAGTTTCCACCGCCCAACCCCCCGGGTTTCTTGCAGAGATTCTCACAAAGGCATGCGGTGCACAGGGGACGTGCCTCAGCGGGAAGGTGTGCTTGCGAGCAAGCCGGATGCCGCAATGTGGGACAGGCAGTCAACCCTGACACTTGGCTTGGGGCGTGTCCAGCTTGGACTTACACTTGAAGGCCTGATTCTCCCACCTGTATGCCAGGACTTCTCAACCTGAGCTAACCTGACGTCTTGAGCTGGATTATTCTTGGCCTGCCCTGTGTCATCCCCGGTCTCCACCCGCTAGATGCCAGTAGGACCCACCCCCATCCCTCCCCCCCCCCGGGTGTCTTCAGACATTGCCAAAAGTCCCCCAGGGGGGATAATCAGGCCTGCCTGAGGGCCACTGCCGGACATGGCCCTGGTGTTTGTTGTGTAGTAGATCAGCGGTCCAAGAACCCTGCTCTGACTTATCCTTTGTTTAACCGAGAGGCAGACCGGGTCACGGGAGCCCAAAGGAAAGGACACAGGAGGACAGTGGGCTTTTGGTGCCATCCAGAGGGTGCAGGCAAAGGAGAGGAGCAAAAGAGAAGAACTCGAGACCCAAGCAGGGCTGTGGCCGCAGGACCCATTTCCAAGGATGCTTTCCTCGGGAGCCCAGATTCGCTGTAGCGAGGGTGATCAAGAATGAGCCTTTTCTGGTTATAAGCAAATTCTGGCTGAGTGCTCTAGTGGTTGGGCTAATGGATAAGCAGAACCTCCACTCTGCTCGTGTGTCCCTTTCTGGTTTTCTGCTTAACTTCCCTGTGGAGATACTACTGTGTCCCATGGAGGAAGGAGGGCAGGTCTGGGACCAGATCATCCTTGTTCTGGCTTCGAGTGTCTCCAGGAAGACCTAAAGTTGTTTTCCAGGGGAGCAGAGCTGGGGCCATGCCACTGTGACCTGTTCATCCATCACCTCCTTTTTTAGGGCAGTCTGGTTGGGTTTCCACAGCAGAAACATACAGCGGCCACATGCTCACTCCTTGGTCGCTTAGCCTGGGTCCCACTGCATCAGGACCGAGAGCCTGTCATCTCGGCTGCCCCGGAGCATGGCTGGATGTGACCAGAGTCCCCCAGCCTGCCTGACGTCTTGTCCAACATGAGTGACTAGATGGAACTCGACTTGCGTTGAAAGCCATTGACGGCAAGCCACGGAAATCCTCCCAATTTTTTTCTTTATTAGCAATATTAATCACCTTCTCAAAATCAATTGCATATTTTAAATGAAAACAAATGACTACTTCTAGACTGATCAATACGTGCATCTTTGCTTTTTAAAAAGTAAAAATTTAATGTGAAGAAATCCTTGTCTTTGCTCCTCTCAATCCAATTTTAATATAATTCAACATTTTGTAAAATAATCCTCCTTGTGCAGAACGACGTCATAAAAAATGCAAAAAATTTCATGGTATCCGAGACTCTGTGAGGTGGAAAATGTTGCCTGTGTCCTGTCACCTCAGGGCCCCCCGTGGGCTGCACCCACCCACCCCTCTTTGGTTATCAGAACATGTTTATTCCTATTAAGTGTAAAGAAAAGGGTTTATATATTTAATGATCCTAAAATCAAAATGCTACCTACTATCTGCACAATTGCCATTTCATCTCTTTAAACTTCTCCAGCCTGACGTTTTTAAAAGGGCAAAAGCAGAAAACCCTTATATAATACCTAATTTGTACATCTGCGGTTTCCCTCTGACTGGCACAGACACCATATGTTTTTAATTATCGTAATAGCCCTAAAGAACCTGTTCGGTGGGAAACACATATGATCCTTTTATTACTGGTTTGTAATTTAAACAGTTTTAACAGAAAAGGTCTGGCTATAGGGGAGTGACAGGCTCAAAGGCCTAAGATCCCAGTCATCGACCTCTGGAAGCTCAAGTTCAGATCCCACCCACCGAGGCGGGACCTCTTTCCCCGGGCTTGACAGAGGTAATTGGTCACATGTGAGGCAGCTCTATGGGACCTTAAAAGACATGATCTGTGATCTCCAGTGACGCCGGGTTTGGGGCAGAGCCTGACACAGTGAGAAGAGGTTGATAAATATTATTCTAGTCTGACCTCTGCTGCTTTCACAGCGGGGGGGCTGGGCCCCAAGGCAGCCCTGGCGGGAGGGCTGCTGGTGCCCTGGGCCACCCACTTTCTGCTCCCCCCCACCTAGACCCCAGGGAACAATTGCAAGGTGAGGGGTCAGCTTTCCCTGAGCCCCTCTCGCTTGCGGGGGAGGGGGGGAGGTTGGGAAGGGGCTACAGTTTTTTTCCCTGAGGCTGAACGGGACAGAATAAAGAGTCCCAAGAATAATTGATTCTCAGGCTAGAGGATGGGGGGAATTTGGGGATGATGCCTGCTACTCTGTCACTTATGGAGAGGTGAGGACACACTGCGGGGGATGGGAAGACTGGTGCTCAGGGTCACAAGGCAAGTTCTGGGCCAGTGGAGTCACCTGAGACCCCCACCCTCCACCCAGTGCCCTGTGCTGCCTGTTTCTAGGGGACAAGCTCCAGGTTCTGTCTGTGACTAGAATCTCTGCTTACAATCTGCCTTATCCTCTCCCAGGACTCGGAGCTGGAGTTGGCAGGAACGAGTTATTTTTGTATATTTCTTGGTTGCGTTGTTCCTTTTCCATGCATCTCCAACCAGGAAGACAGGCGTGGGAGGGCACCAGCCACTGGCAAGGGGAGGCCGCAGACAGGTCACGCTCAAGGATGTCCACTGCCCAGTCTGGAGTCTCAGCATCCCGACATGCTCGCTGAGCCACCCTGGGTGAGTGATGCAGCCTCTCTGTGCCTCAACCTTCCCGCATGTAACATGGGAAGAGTAAGAACTAACATCTGTCTCCTGGGAGTTTTATGAAAATTAAATAAAAGAAGATCTCTATTACCCTCTATAAGGTACTTAGAACAGGCATTGGCCCCGGCATAGTAAGCAATTATTACTTAAAAATAAACTTGGCAGATGGAGGAATGGCCTAGAGGATCAGATCCTACTGCTGAAGACCAGAGGGTTATTCCCTGGGTGTGGGGAGATAACAGGGGAAGAGTCATCCTTAAACACTAGTGTGGACAGGCCGGACCTTGCATGGGACGAACCTTCTGGGCGGTCACCCATTTTGGGACTTCTTGAAGGCCTCCAGGGGCTGGAGGCAGGGTTAGGAGTGATGGCCCTCTGACTTCCCCTCGACCCTGTCCCACTAGCAGGTTCAGACCGGAACCACTTGGTTGCCACGAAAGGGTCCATCTCTTTTCTACTCCTCCAAATGAGGAATTCTATTACTTGGATTTTTTGTTTGGTCACAGTCTGATACTGGAAATGCAATGCATCGCGAGGGCGGTATCATGCAGCTGGGACTACTAACCGCTAGTGGGTGGTAGGCGTGTGCCCTTTGCCAGGACCAGCGCTCACCCTAGGACGGGTGCCTCTCACCGCATGCCCCCTCCTGCTACCACAGGGCTGCACCCCTCGCACCCCGGCCACAGGACTCCTAGAAGGGGCGCAGGGTCCCTACATGAGGTGCTGGGAGGCTTCTCCATTGAGTAGAGAATGGGCAAGTCGCCCAGCATCTTTTGGTCTCAGTTTCCTCCTTCAGAAGGCGGGCTCTGATGACTAGGAGAATTGGGCTCTGCAAAGATGGCTGGCGAAACTGGTGGCTGGACACTGTCCCAGAAGGACCTGCCAGCTCCAGGGACTTCACAGGAAGGGGGCGGCCCTGGGAGGGCCCACCTGCCTCGACGAGGGCAAGGCTGGGAGCCAGTCTGGGTCAGGGAGAGCCTGCCCCATCTTTCCTTGTTCGGGACAAGCACCTCCCTGGGGCAGTGAAACCAGAATTCATTTGGAGGAAGGACAGAGGCACCAAGTCCAGAGCTGGCCCCTGAGTCAAGTCCCCCCAGAAGACCAAGGGCGAGCTCTCGTAAGTCAAAAAAAAAGAGAAGGGGAGGGAGCCTCCAAGCCCCCCCCGCAGAGGGCAAGCTCTTTCCTTTTGGCAAGCAGAGGGCCAGATGGCCACCCTCATTTGCGATGTCAGTGATGACCTCTGGACTCAACAAATAGCAAGTGAATCTTAATCAGAGCGCGCCCTTCCTGTCCACCAGACAAGGCAATTGCCCCAGCCCGCCCCTCAAGGAAACAAGACCTTCTTAATCACAGGCTGCTTGGAGGGGCAGGGAGGAGGCTCTGAGGCCTGGCACAACCCGTAGGGACCGACCTCCCTGCTGCCCGCCCAGGGCCAGCCCCACTCGCTGGCCCGGCCCAGCCCAGGCTGGGACGAAGGCGCCTCGGATTTCCAGTCCCTGGAATAATAACTCACATTACTCGGATCCCATCTGCACCCAGCAAAGGCAGAGCAGGGGAAGGAGCATAAAACACAAAGTTCCCACAGACAACATCTGTCTTAGTGCAAACAATGGACCATTATCTTGTAAATAATTCTGATTAAGCTGCAGCATTTCCTCCTGAAACTGGTGGCAGGGAGCTCCGGGAGGAGGGTGTGCTGGAACGCCAGGCCTCCACCAAGCCCTCAGCTCCTTGGGTTTTCCCGCTAGAGCCCTGAGCACCCGGCAGCCTGAGGCCAGGCCCTTAGGATGGTCACTGTACCTCCTGGGAGCCCAGGCGGCTCCGCAGAGGCTTCTGGGGGCCGGAGCTGCTCAGTTTCTTCTGGGTCCTCTTCGCCCGCTTCCCTCACTTCCCCATGGCTTTCCTCCCTCTGCCCTGCTCTCTGGGGGCCTTCTCTAGCTTTTGCTGCTACTCTGTTTTCACTGTTGTTCTCTCCTCTTATTAGCCCCAACTTTCCTTCGCTTCTGTCTACCAGGCCCAATTTCTGTTTTCTTTGTACCCTCCCTCTCTCGTCAACTGGCCTTTTGGCTCCCAGTCCCTCTGTGGGTCTCTCTGTCCATGCTGCTGCACAGCCCCGGCCTCCAGGGCTCACCCATCCTTCCAGACTCTCCCACGGACACCTGACATAGTGGACGTGGTCTCCAGTCTGGGGGCACCAAGGCCTGCAGGCCCCGAGCTGCTTTCTGGCTCTCTGGGGCTGTCAGTCAGGCCTGGGGTGGTGCTGGAAGCTCTGGGCCCATGGGGGTCCCTCTCCCCGCCACTGGGAGGGTGCCTCATGTCTTGTCCCAAACCCCCTCCCTCGTGTGTGTTCCAGGACACAGAGGCCGGTGTGCCTTGCATGCTCCCACCTCATTAACCAGCTCCTGTGTCTCCTGTGATGAGAAGGAGCTGAGTTCGTGAACCCAGCCCAGTGCTAGGGAGACCCAGGCACTCAGCCTGTGTCCAGATGAAAAGCGGCCACTTGGCAAACATGCCCGCTTTGCAAGGGCACTTACCCCAAAGTCCTCAAGAAAACCCCCCTTGGGATTTAAAATTAATTGCCCCGAGTGTGATTTAGAAGCAGCCCATCAAGCCCAAAGTTTTCATGTAAAGCAAGAGCCATGGGTACAAGAATCTGTTCCCACCGCTTAACCACTAGATAGTTTTTTTTTTTTAAATCTAATTATAATCCTTGGTAGCATTAGAAAACAGGAAAGATAGTTCCATTGGAGCCAACTGGGGTGATTTCTGCGCATCCTGGGAATAGGATCTGAGTTGTCACTCAGGCCCTCCGGGGAGGTGTCCACTCTGGGATGGGAGGACCCCCAACTCAGCTCTCTAGACTGTGGTGAGTACAGACTGGCATGGATGGGGGATACCATCCCTTGTAACACCCTACCCAGACTCTACCCACTTGCCAAGGTCTTAGCGAGTCCTGAGTTTCCATGGGAGCTCTGCCCAGGTCCTGCACAGTAGCAACAGTCCTAAAGTCATTGAAATGTGGGGGACTTGCCAACGTCCAAGTTACTCGCTCTTACACATTTTGTTGTTTTGTGTGCCATTGAAAACTGAGGCCAACAAGTTCTATTCCGTTGAAAACAGAAAACAGAGGGCTCAAGGGATTCCCACTTGGAGATAAGCACATACTGTCCCCAGTTAGGGGGGCTTGCTAGCTAACAGTAGCTTCGGGGGCCCAAGAGAACTCTGAAGATGGAAGCATAGATAAGGCCCCAGACATGGAGGAAGATGTGTGCTGCCCCCATGTCGCGTACGTGCGACCGAGTCTGACGTGAGCCCCTGTCTCTTGGTACCTCCTTCCTCTCCCTCTCCCTGTTGGGGGCGGGGATGGGGGAGTCGGAAGATCCCAAGAGGGATTACTGTCCTAGGAGGGACACACTGGGTTATCATATTGGTATCTGGAATGTGCTTGAAGAAAATGTAATCATGAAAAATATCATCCTCTCAGGCTCTGCTGTGAACACAAGAGGTTGAAAATCGAAAAGGAAAAAAAGTCAGATAATCAGTTTTTCTTGCACTACCAGGAGCTCAAAAATCCAGTTGCATTGACTCTCTCTTTAAAAAAATACATAAACGACAAATTCCTCCGTGCTCTTAAGGTTTAAGAAAAACGGCTTCCAGAGGAAGCAGGGATCCGCGTGCCCCAGGCCCTCACACCGTAAATGGCCTTGGCCAAACTGAAATCCCAGGTGTCCATGCAAAGCTGGGCTCCCACATCCGGGGCCCTGCCGAAGTGAGCGTTCACGGGAACTCTAGGACTGACGGCGTCCTACAGGGTCACCTGGAAATTCAGGGCTGGAAAGGATCATGAAAGCCAGAGTTTGAGACCCAGGAGGTGACTGAGGGGACTTACAGTCACCCTTCCTTTCACCATTGGGCAAGTGGTGTCCCAAGAGAAGGTTGAGTTGTTGAAGCTCCTTGAAGCTCGACTGCTGGCAGACACCTGGTCTCCTGGCCCCCAGACCAGCCCTCCCATCTGGTCTCCAGTGAGCTTCTGTCTAAGCGGAGAGACCATGCACTTTAAAAATTTAAAACCCATGTTCACTTCCCACAGGGAAATCATGGAATGAGTATCTGTCCTCATCCTTGGTGGCCTTCTGCAGTGCACTGAGGGGGAAAGAACTTTTGGGCTAAGGGGGTCCTGCTGGTGACAGACATCATGGGGGGCCCACCTGCTTCTCTTCCAGTTCCTTGGCATGCCAATGGGCTCTTGTTTCTCTTAACTAAATACCCCAGCTGGGAAAAATACCCTAGCTCCTTCAGTCCTCTGTGGGGCAATTCTGAGATGAACTCCAGATGGTATCCTAGAGGATCGCTGGAAGGAATGCACCCAGTCCTCGAGCAGTGGCCACTCTCTCACTGACACACCTGAGCGGTTTCCTCCCTCTCCCATGGCTCCTGGGAGCTCCTCCCACATACAAACCTCCATCCACCTTCTTATTTTAGGGTCTGTTTTGGGGAGACCCCCTCCAACCCCAGCTAGTTCACCAATGGGATCTTGAAAGACCAAGAAGATGAATGGACTTTCTCCCTGACAAGAGCCAAACGTACTCTGAACCCCCTAACTACTCCCTGAGGCCACTCCACCTGCCCACAAAACGTCTGCCTCCAGCCCTGCCCACCCCGGAGTCGCCTCCCCCTAGCACACATAGAACACTTGAGTCCAAGTCAGAGAAAAACGACTTGTCCATCATGTGAAAAGAGTAATAATTTAGGAAATTAATTGCAAATTTACTTTCCCTGCTTGGTTGCCTTTCTCCTTTTATGTGGATAATTGAGAGCATATTATATTAATTTGACAACAAGAGAAGTTCAAAAAGAAAACTTAACCTCGTGAGCAGCGGGTTGCGAGTGGATGGGTGTCTGTGGACAATCCCACAACAAGCAGGAGAGACCAACTTGTCACAAAGCCAGCCGGCGGCTGGGCGCGCGAATGGGTGTTTTTGCTAATGAAACCGCTTTGCCGAGCTCCCCAACTTTCACCTTGAAAATGCACACTGTTTGCTCAAGAGGCAGAATCCACTCCTGCGGAGACAAGGCTGCCCGTGTATGGGGGCATGCTTCGGAATGTAATTCAATCATCATGACATCTCTGGGAAAGGGCGACTCTACGGGGGCAAAAAGCATGTTCCGAAGTTTGGGCCCCTCCCCCACCCCGAGAATATCTGAATTTCATCAAAGCAAACATTTCTCCCAATATGTGTAGATGAAGCAGGGGTCAGGGCACTTTGGGCTACCATAAGCTGCAGAGCTCCTTTCCTTTCCTGGGGCCCCCCCACCTTGAGCCCGTTACCTCCTTCAAACTCCAGTATCACCTCCCAGGGTTGGCAGGGGTGGGGGGGAGGGTCTCCTGTCCACCTCAGATCAGTGGGCTGGCCCTGCCTGGGGAGGGTCAAGGGCAGCTCCTGTAGGTGATGCTTGTGGCTGCCCCTCACTGGGGTCCAAACTGTTGGCGTTTGTTACAATCCTGCGTGGGGATGTGGGGTGACAGAGGAAAGTGCATCACACCCCCCCACGAAGTGCTCTGAAATGAAGTCAGCTGGTACCCAAGGCCCGAATCTCCCCCAGCTCCCTCACAGCACACAGGATGTTCCCAGGAACGCTGGATGGGCGGGAAGGGAGTTCTAACCCCAGGCAGGAAGGAGCAGGAGGTGGGAAGAAGGGGTGCTGTGAAATGAGAGGTGGGAGGAGGCTGCAACTCGTTCATAAAAGTGGGAGGATGAGAATCCACAAAGGTCCCCTCTACGCTTGAGTAGTCACCACTGGGGAGCGACTCAGGAAAGACCCCCTGCCTTAGAGGCGGAGATGGGTAGAAACCCCGTTAGGGAATGGGTCCAGGGAGGGAGAGACGATGGCAGACGCAGGGATGAGCTGCCCGAGGAGCCCTCCCACTGTCAGCATGACCACCTGTCTCCTTCAGCGGGACTTCCTCTGTACCTGAGGCCATCGGCCACTCCCCAGGCCCCTGAGTCCCTGCTGACCCCGCAGCCTGAAGGCTCCCCGGAGGAGCATGCAGAGTCACTGTTAACGGTGTACCATGCCCAGGGCAATGTGCTCAGCCCTGAGTGGAGGCACGGAGACCCAGCAGCCTTCCACAGAGCCCCCTCCTCCCACCCGTGTCCCCAGGCCTGAGGCAACGGTCCAGAGAGGCCCCGGGGGTGCCCCCTGCCCACACAGAGTGGATGGTGGTGAGCCCCATCTTGGGAGCGGCACCTGTGGCTTCTGAAACCAGGAGGGAACACAGCACCTCCTCGCCGAGATGCGGCATGCCTGCTGCAGTGACATAGGCCTCCTGGAGCCCTCAGGAGGCGAGAACCCAGGGAAAAGCCTCGGGGTGGGGGGCATTGAAAATAAAGAGAACGTCTTCCTGGGGTCCTTCTTTCTGTCAGGGCTCGGGGTGGCCACATGGACCTGGGCTGTGTAGCTGTGATCACTTGGTTTTCCCTTGGCCGGGTATTTTGGGATTCCTCCCCCCTTGTCTACCAGAACCCACAGTGTGCATCCTCTGTTCCCCGGGACCCTAGTCAGAAGGCAGCTGCGCGCACAGGGAGATGCCAAACTTCTTCGAGATCTATGGTTTTCCTGTGGGCTTTCGTCATGGGTCCAAAGACTCAGAATCTCTCCCCTCTCTCCTCTTCTCCCAAACGAGAGACTGTACTACGGCCTTTGGGTGGGGAGATGACTTGAACAGTTTGCAGGAGACCTCCTGGAAGGGAGTGTCCCCAGCGGTCAAGGTATTATGACTGTCCTGTTGCGAAGGCCAGGGCTGTTCATGGGGACAATCCTGGGCTTCTGTCCCCTCCCACAGGGGACACTTGATTTATTGGGAGCGTGGGGATTCTGTCATATGATGATAATACCTTTTCCCCTCACAGGACGCATTGAACGGGGAGCCGGGGCGCGAACGGAATTCAGAAGTCTCCCAAACAGCAGCGAGGCTTAGAGGCGCTGCAGAAGTGGTGGGGGTCTGAGGTCCATCACGGACAAAACGAAGCAAAACAAAAACTAAGCAACAAAAACGGGGAAGCAAACTCCTTCCTTCCTGTGCCCCGCTCCTCCCACCGGGTGGGGGAGGGGGCAAGGCCCGGGCCAAAGCCTGCGACAGCAAACAGAGGCGCAAGCAAAAAATTCTCCACTGACAAAAATCTCCCAACTACGACGATTCCGGGGACCTTCCCGTCGAAAACTACCCTCCGCGGGATGTAAAGGTTTGCTGCACGGAGGCCGGGCATGGGCGGGCTCTTCCACACCTGGACGGGGGATGGCAGCCTGCCTCGGTTCCCCCTACGCACGGGGCCTGGGAGCAGTCGTGAGGGCTTGGTGCCCGGAGTCACTGGGACAGACTTGCCCATGTGTCCCCCTGGCTCTGGCACCCACCACGGCCCTTGCCCCGGACCAGGACGTGCTTGGACACTGGCACGCTTAGGAGTTGGTACATGCGAGGCCCGTCTCAAGGTGGACAGAAAAACGCAACTACCCACCCAGCAAAGAGCCCAGGGTTGGGCGGGGGGGTACGGGGTGGGCAGCCCCCTAGTATTCTCTGAATGTCCTCCTGAGGCTTCCGATAGGGAGGACAGCTCGGGGGAGGATGATGATGGAGGAAACGGCAGTTGGGGAAGGAATTCACATAATGACTCGAAAGTGTACTAATGTTTCACAGCTTTATTTTTATTAGCAATACCAAGATAAGTTATTGAAGCATTTTTAGTATTGTTTTACATTCCATTCATAAATGACCTAACTTGTAACTCAGCATACAGCACACTTATAGATAGAGTTCGACACGTATTCAGAAAGCTACAATTATTAGAACTTACATGCCTTCATTACCAGGAACGCCTTAATTTAATCTTCTCATTACTTCCACAACACTCTAGTCCAAAGCACACGATAACCCAGCACCAGGCTCCACATGTTTCGCTTTCCATCTCCACGTCTGAAGTTGTGCGTGCCCAGTCGCCGTTCACTGGAATGTTACTGTCCTCCGTTCCCGGTTAATAGGAAGGCCTGACACATATTAAACTAGCAATAGGACTGCTTAAATACTATGGAGAAAGATAACGACCGCACTTCTCTGTATTCTTCTAAAGTGTTACAAAATGCAGGACAATTCGGACACAAGCGGTAATGCCAACGAGACCCGCCTCGAGAAGCTTGGCGAGCTGGTGTAGCAGACCCCACCCTGCCCCGTCAGATTTTTCACAGGTGAAGGGACCTCCAATGCACCAGCATCTGTCACTCAGGATTCGGGACTTTGAGGGAATTTCCTCGCTCATTCAAGTTACTAAGCCTTCGCGATCCATGACTAATAGAGGAACATATGGGGCAATATTTTTAGCCTCCCTGATTCTCTCCCAGATATACTGTAGATCGGTGTGGCGTACCTTTGCCAATAGTCATTAGTTATTCAACACACATATGTGTATACATTCTTCTCTTGACTTTACACGATTAACAAGCTGCAGAGAGCCACCGAGGAGCACGAACAGACAAGGGCAAGTCCAGCTAGACCGACTAGAACAGGGGGTGTCACTTACCTGCAAGAAAACGTGCAGATTTGTTAAACAATCCAGAAACCATGGAGGCGAGAGGCCTTTGAAAGCAAGGACAGGGCCGCACTCCCTAATTGTTTAATGGAGTAATGACAATAAAGCAGTATTTATAAAATTTGGTCCTTCCGTCTCTGGCTAAAGCAAGAGTAGTCTACGTGATTAGAGCAGGTTGGCAATTAGGCGTAGAGGTGCTGTTGATCAGCGCTAAGTAATAGGAGATAATTACTACTTATTTGAAACCTGGGCTTTGCACACAACATCTGAATATAAAAAAGAAAGAACCGGATTCCTTCCGTAGCTAAGGGCTGTGGGCGCCGACCATCCCTGTGAGTTGGCAGCCGAAGGGGGGCGGAAGCCAGGGATCACTGCCCTCGGCGTGAGACAGCGAGGGGGTCACGCTGTCGCTACGCCACACGGCGATGGCCGCACGGGAACAGAGACTTTGCATGTCCCCGGGGATGTGGGTATCTGTTCCAACAACCCTCTGCTCTCTCAGCTTTCTCTTCCTCCCTCCCGGTCTTAAGTCATTACTCGGGAGAAAAAATGTGTGTGCGTGTGTCTGTGTCTCTGCACGTTTTTTGTTTGTTTGTTGGTTGGTTGGTGTTTTGTTTTGTTTTGTTTTGTTTTAACCAAAGAGCTCGGCTGCCGTCTTCTCTCACCCAGGCTTCGTCCTGGGCGGGAGGTATCGAACAATCCAAAAAGAAAATGCACGTAGAAACCGAAGTGAAAGCTACCAGACTTTCTCCTGCTTCGGAGGCACTGTCAATTCAGACAGTAGCTTTTGGAGCCAAAAATATGCAGCAAAAGGAAAGGAACATAAACAAGGCTAAATGTCACCAGTGTTTGCCGACTTACAGACACCATCCATTTGTTTGTTCTGAAATGACGAGTGGACCATTTGGCAAATACAATGGTATTCACACAACAGTTCTGTCATCCTGCAGTGCGAACGACATCACGTCAGTGGCATTCCCATTTAATTTAAAAAGAGGGAAGGGGAGGAGGAGGAGAATGCCCCAAGAGTTGGGAGAGGCTGCCTCTTCATCAACACAGGGCCCACAGGAAGGCTCTGGACGAGAGGAGAGCCCGTCCCCGGGAGCTGCTTCCTTTGGGAGATCCCAGGGGATGGCACCTACGCTTTGTCCCAGCAGGGTCAAAGGGACGAGCTCTGCGGCGCGCTGTGAGGCAGCCAACGGGAGCAGGGCTGGCAGATTGGGGTGGTGATCTGTATTAACTTAAAGGATCTGCCCTTGGACTCTAGCACAAGCCAAATGGTCCTCCCAGCTGGGCTCTAACATCAGACCCTAGACACACACTGTTACTGCAACCAGGCTGGACTCTGGAAGTCAAAGAACAATCTGCCAATGATAAAGTTGGGCAAAGAAAATGAATACAAAATTGTGCTTCAATCACAGCCTCCGCAAGCCAGTCCCTTCAAGGACCAGCTCATAAAGAAGACAAGAAGGAGGAATGATTGCGCGTCGGGCTTTTAGTAAAGCACGGCATCTCCAGAGGCAACAAGGCCCTACTGTAGACATGCCTTGGGTCTTCCAGGCTAACTGCCCTCCTTGGCATTGACTGAAAATGGGCTCCTGTACGTGTGGTGGGTTTAGGGCTTGTGGTTCCCTTCCTGTGCCATTTTCCTAACCTAACCTCCTTTCTTCATTAGAACCTGCTGGCTGCTGTCCACCCCTTCAAACTTAGAATCATCCACAAGACCAAAAATGTGCCAGATGCCCTGGGCTGTGCACCTGCAGCCTGTGCATGGGCATCCTCACACACACACACACACGGAGTTTGCACGCTGTTTCCACATGCTCCGGCCAAGGCCCCCTTGGACTTCCCTAACTGACCAACCACAGCCTTTAGCCATTTTTGGGTCAAACAGCAGAAGGGACTTACTTCCTACCCCAAGCACTTGCCTTCTACCCAGAAGGCACGGAATTGGGTAGAGATGGAAATGGTAGGACCCCTGTGATAGATGTCATCACAAAGTCCCCAGAACTGCCTTGAAAGCTGAATTTCTCACATCCAAAGAAAAGCCATCCGTAACCTGTCATGGCAGACGTGAGGAAGTAAAACATGCTCTAAAACCTTGACAGAAAGTAAGGTTGGTACTTGCTTAGTGCCGAAAGTCATTTGGACATTGGGACGTCTGGGTGGCACCGTGGGTTAGGTGTCTGACTCTCGGTTTCTTTTGTTGAGGGTCGTGATCTTAGGGTCGTGGGATCAAGCCCTGCATCAGGGTCCATACTCAGCATGGAGTCAGCTTGAGTTTCTCTCTCCGTCTCCCTCTGCCCCTCCCCTCTGTGCTCACTCTCTGTCTCTCTCTCAAATAAATAAATACATCTTTTGAAAAGGTCATCTGGATATTGGCACCATTCCCTTACAACAAACCCACACGGACATTCATTTCCACCATAAAACACCGACTCAACCGAGAACCATTTATCCAAGCTCCTTTACATCCATCGTCTGTTCATCCTTCCACTTCTGCCCACCAGTGAGGAAACTGAGGCTCCCAGAGGGCACGCTCACCCCCGAGCCAAGACAGAGCTCCTGCCTCTCCCTCCTCTGCCTACCCTGGCCATGACCGGCGGGGGTGGGGGTGTGCTCTGGAACTGCCATGAGCTGTGGAGGCATCTTCTCCTGCAAGTCTGAAGTACCATCGGCAGAGAGGTGGCCTTCCAAGAACAGGCACACTGGGACATCTACAAGCCCCCTTTCCTGGGAAAGTCTCTTGTGTCTCTGGCTTTGTAGTCCTGGCCCTTCCCGGCACCATCTCCCTGGCCAGTGAAGCCACGGCACACAGGATCCCGTGTGTCCCCTCTAGGGATGACACAGAAGGACACCCCTCTTTACACTGGAACCGGTAACAGCCCGTGCAGGCTGACATATGGGCTCAATCCAGCCCATAGCCTGCTTTACTAAATAAAGTTTTATTGGAACACAGCCACACCTATTTGTTTAATTATCATTTATGGCTCCTTCGACGCTGTGGGGCAGGGTCCAGTGGCCGTGACTGAGACCACACGGCCTGCAATCCTAGCTTATTTCCTCTCTGGCCCTTGAAGAAAATAGTAGCCAACCCCTGCTTTAGACTGTCTAGCCGGTCAAGGGTGAATATTTTCAGACTGTCTATGCTGGAAATCAGTGCGGTTTTTGGAGGACAGAAGTCGCATTTTAAGAGCGTTCCACTTGGATGTTCTGGTTCATTGGATCAGACGTCTTAGACTAGATGAGGTGAAGAGGTTTCAATGGACCCTGTGTTCTTTTTTTAAAGGAGGGGTTCTAATTCTCTCATTGTTATGGAAGCCCAAGGAACCCTTAGTCTCAGGCATGATTTGGGTTAGGGAAGCCAGTTTCCCAGTCACCTGTGAATAATAAATGGGGACTATTGGGACCTTTGTTGCTAATGGTTGTGCCTCCCACTAGCTTCCCCTGGGGCCTGGCAGCTGCCCCGGTCCAGAAGCTACTGTGCTAGGGCTCATGGCCGTGATAGGCATGCTGGTGGTGTCTCCTCGCTCAGCCTGGATTCTCTGCGTGCCGATCATTCCAGAGCATCGAAGGGCAAAGAGGGATGCCCTTCTCACTGCCTTTCTCTTTAATGCTTCCTGTTGCCTTACGCCTGGGCACACCAAAAGACACAGGGCAAGCTCTGCTTGCAAGGCTCAACACACAATGACCCCCAGCCATCTGTCCCAGGTTTGAAAGGCAGAGAGTAAGGGTGATCTGGTTGCTTTCCAAATCTACAAAGTGGGGTGAGACATGCTCTGTACCCTTGCCATGCTCTGGAGTCAGCCCTCCAGGTGCTGCGCAGACTGGCCTTTGTGCTGTCTGGGGCACGCAGACACCCGCGCCTCCCATGCTCTCCGACCTCCAAGCCGCTGGCTGACCCACTAGTTCATCAAAGTTTCTCAGACTGGACAAGGCGATTGCCTGCCTTGTCCTCTCAGTGGCTGTGAGCACTGCTCTGATCTGCCCTTACTCTCTAATTAAATACTCATGTGGCTCCTGTCCCATTACAAGACCAAGGTCAAATCTATTCCAGCAAACCCGAGGGCACATCCAAGTTCTTTAATGGCACTCAATGACCTTGTATGTTATGTTCTTCAGCAGGATAAAGAAATGCAGGCTATGCCTGGAGTCTAAAAGACACTTCAAGAAAGGGAAGCTTTAACTGGAGTGGGATTCTGCCAGAAGAAATCGGGCCCATAGCGGGATCTGACCCACTCTAGAAGCAACAGTGTATGTCCTCCAGCTTAATTCAAGATGACTCCTCCTTGGGATCTTCTGTGACACATTTCTGGGAGGCGAATGTTCTACTGTCTACGGAAGGACCTTTTAGAAAGTTCACCAATGGGCTCTGAATGTTGGCACGTGCGACAAGGCTCTCCTGCTCAACGGGCTGGGGTGGCCCCTTTCTTCAACTCTCTCTTTGAAACACACTGGCTAGGAATGGGCCGGTCTCACTGGCCCAGGACCCCAGGTCCGGGATGCCAAGGAATGTTCGCAGAGTTTTAACAGTTAGGAAGCAGGGCCCGGACATCGGGCCACAACAGGAGTATCACCCACAGACTTCAGAGTTACACACGACCTCCTCCACCTCACCAGCCTGGGCCAGAGCTGCTCCTGCGCGCTGGGGAGTCTGCGCCGTCCGAACAAGATTTTTTATACTGATGCTTCTTCAGACACTTTTATGCCCCACGAGGATAGAAACAGACGGACCTTAGCTCCTCCTACACGCCTGTTTCTAGGGGCACCAAAGTGGGGATCTGGGTTTGCTAACTAGACAAAATCAGACCCAAACTCTCCTGAGATGAGAAATACCAGAATAATTCTTTGGTTTGGCCAAATCCAGCCTCTGGAGGAAACCAGTTATCTAGCTGGTGGTTCCGTTTGGAAATCCACATCCACTTTGCATGGAGTGGAGAAGAAGGAAACAAAATCAGGAATATTTGATTCCTTGTGCCAATAAACATTTCCAATCTTGCAAAGTCAAGCCAAGGGTGGTTTGAAGTGTTCAGCTATCATTTGTGCTCTTGGCAATGGGAGAAAGACAGTAAGCTGAACTGGGAGAAAAAAAGCCCCAAATGCCCATTCTGAGCCCAGTGGGATTTGAGCCCCACCCCCACCCCAGCCTGCCCCCAGACATCTTAGGGAGAATGAATATGCCTGGCCTTCCTGGGCCCCAGGACACAGAGCAGCCGGTAAGAAAATAAGAAGAGGATTTTGATTATGGCAGGCCACGTACAGGAGTGGGGGACTGAACACTGCACAGTGTCAGACTAGTCCCGGAGGCAAGAGGATGGTGCCTTTGCCCCACCCGAAGCAAGCTCAAGAGCCAGGGAAAGGCCTTCCTTGCCTGCTCCCAAGCTCAAGCAAGAGGATACAGAAGCAATGAGGTCCCAACGAAAGGCAGAACATGTGCTCACTAAAAATAGGCCGTTTACAGCCAGAATCTGTTTTGGCGTCTTCCCACGAGTGCAAGGGAGAGCAGGAGGGCCTGGGCCCTGACTTGGACCCTGAGTAGGAAGGCCTGGACCCTGATGCCTGGTTTTTGCCTGGCTGGACTGAGGGTCCTCCTTCCGCTTTCCAGTGAGGGGCCATAACACGTACCCCGGGACCTGTTGCCCATTGGCTGAAAAGCAAAGTTTTTTTGCATATACCCCAGAGCTGTCAGGGGAGAGCGATGAGCTGCTCTTTTGGGAGGGGGAGAGAAGTGTCTAAAGGCTGCGGTTCAGAAGACCAGGCTCACTAGAACAGGCTCCCTGATGATGCTGCCTTCCCCTTCACCTTCACCGGTGCTGAAGGCCACCAGCGCAAGTTCCTCCAAGGCAGGCAGGCCTCCCTTTGGCACTGATAGGAAGATGGGAAAATTAATAGGGGTACTATGAGCTCATTTCAATAAGAATGAGCTTAGGAACATGCCAGGTTTTGATCTTTTCTGATGGATGGATTCCTGGCAGGAACTGTGGTCCTACATAGGTATTTGAAAGAATTGAAAATAGACTTTAAAACAATCCCCAAACAACAATAAGAGAAGAAAAGTCACAAACTTAAAACAACAATGAAATTAAAAAAAAAAAGAAAAAAAAGACACACTGTTCCCCCAGGAAGAAAAGGAGAAAAATACTGGACTGACATAAAACCCTTTTCTCCTTCTTTTAAACATTGTTTTTAACTGCTTCAGAAGTAATGAATTGTATGTGGGTAAAAATAGAACTGGGGTGCTGGTTAATGGGGCCTTGTGAATCATTCAGCATAAGGAACTGTCAATATTTTTTTTGAGCTGTCAGATATCCATTTAGTGATTTTTGGCAATTCAAAAAAAATATTTCTGACTACTTGATCCAGTTCTTAATGAATTAGGGAAGGAGAGGGGAAAAGAAATATACCAATTTAAATTATGAACCAAGCCCAGCTTCCTGAATTCTGCTCTTTGCTCAAAGCAACATCAGAATTCAGAGCTTAAGAAATACCCCCCTTCCATTTTCCTTCTCTCCCTTCCTCCCATCCTTTCCTACATCACTACTCCCTCCCTTCCTTTCTTCCTTCTCTCCTTTCCTTTCTTCAACAGGTGCAGTAAAGTCACAGACATCCATTCATAGATTAAACATGGAAAGGTCCCACGATCATTTATCTCCAGGAAGGACATCCAGGGGCTGGCAAGAATACACCGGGCTTCTATTCGGAGAAAGGCTTTCTGATATGAGTATCTGGGTGCTGAGAGAATGTCTTTGATCGTCCCTGCCTACCCCAACGTTCATTTGATCCAATTCTAGGCTTCAAATTTATTATGACGTTTTAAGATCTGGAATTACTTTGGGGTAACCATATTCTTGAAGGAGGTGAAGAAGTGCCAATTTGCTAACAAGATCAGGCAGGCATAAGTCCAAGACACATGGGATCACAACCCTGCTAGCCAGGGCTTTCACGATACACATTTCTCATCAGAACCACGGACAGACAGGTAAAGATACAGAGGGACAGAAGGCGACCATAAAAGGCCAACGTCACAGTAACTGCTGTTTGGAATGTCTAAAGATGAGTCACAAACACCCCAAAACAATCTCCCTGGTTGGAGAGAGGATCACTTTATTTCTATAGTGTGGTTAGTGTGATATGATTTTTTGTACCCTCTAAGTCAATACAAAGAAAAGCTTAAGGAAGCAGGTTTGGCTTAGCAAAGCAGGAAGCAACTGTCTTTCGCCGTCTTACGCAGAAGTTAAAAATACTGAAGGGTTTGCAAGTTACCGTGTCTTTCTGGTTTTGTTTTTAAAAATATTCTCCCCCTCGAGTTAGAGATTTAAAAACAGGAACAGTTCGCACTGTGAGACCCCAGCCCCCCTCCGCGCTTTCCGTATAGGCATTTCGGGTCACTGGGGTGGGAACCCGAACGCAAAAGCGGGCGTGCTAGAACTTCCAAAGGAAATCGACTCTCGTGATTGTCTACACTGCACATTACAGCATCGCTGGGGTGTTTTCATGGTTAGTTCGAAATGTGCTAACGGAGGAGTCTACCTCATTTTTTAAAAATGCACAATTCAGCACTGATGTTTTGGGAAATGAACTAAAGGAAGAGGATTCTAAAACTTACCACACAAGTCTGGCCTCTTGATACATCCAGAATTTGCTGTGCTACTCGCAAGTCCATTAAAGGCTGCTAAGCCATCAGAACTGTAGGCCCTGAGGACCGACAGCATGTTCATCGGCTTCTCCAGGCCCGGGGGGCCCCGCTCCGGCTTGGGCAGGCCCGCCGAGGGGTCCTGGGCTGGAAGCAGGCCTGGGCCGTGCCACTGCTTCTCGGGCGCCGGGGGCACCGGGGAGACTAATCCCTGGACGGGCTGAGGGGCGCCCGCAGGCAGCAGGCTCTCACCGCCGCCGCCGCCGCCGTCCTTGCTGAGGGCGGACTGGGGTTTGCTCATCATCTCGGGCTCTGTCTCCAGATCGTCTTCGTCGTTGTTCTCTCCCTTGGAGGAGTCCATGTCCTCCGAGGAGGCAATGTCGGAGAGGTCGTCGGTAGCGTTCTTGCTGGCGGTCTCGGGGATCAGGATCGGGGCATCATCCTCCGCATGGGCCTTCCCGTCGGGCTCCTGGGCCGGGCAGGAGCTGGAGGTGCCCGAGCCCACGAGGCCCGGGTAGACACCAAACTGCTTGTAGAAGTCTGACGGGAAGTGGCAAAACGCAGGGTCCACCAGGCCAGGCCACGTGCAGCTCTTGGGCTCCCCCAGAGTCTCCTTGCCCGGCCCCGGGGCCGTCTTCTCCGAAGCAGCCTCTAGAGGCCCGATCAGGCTGGAGAGTGCCATCTCCTTGTTCGACTGCGCCGAGGGCAGGAGGGCCACCTTGCCCGCCTCCCGGGCCTGGTCTTTGCAGTTGACCGTCACCCCGACGGCGCTGTCTTTGCGCTTTGCCTTGCCCAGGTGGTTGGCCTGCAGGTGAAGGGCCATCAGCTCCATAGATGAGGTCGTGAATGCGCAGAACAAGCAGCCGTGCCACGCGATGCTGTCTTGCACGGTCACCGATGAACCCGGCAGCGATGCGGCATCTGGCCGCACAGACAAGTCCAGAGGCTCGTACTGGGATTTCTCCGACTTCCTGGGGACCGCCTTCGCACCGGCTTTGTCCTCCCCGCCGTCCGGGCCGTGCACCTTCATGGACGGAGGGTCAGATGGGCCTTTGTCCTTCATGTCCTTCTCCTTCTTCAAGGAGCTTAGGACAAAGCTGTCCATGAAAGCTTGCAAGGACCCCTGGAAATTCACACCATTGCTCACAATACTCTGGTAAGCTCTTCCGATTTCGGAGAAGTGGGCGCTTTTGGAAGGAAGGTCAGCGCCTTTCAGCGTGTCCGAAGGGGCCTCGGAAGTCATGCCGGCGGCCTGCCCCGAGTGATCTGCGGACGAGAGCACTCCTGGTGTCCACGGCTGGGAAGCAGGGCCACCTCTGAAGTCGATTCCGGGGAGACCCTTGAAGGCCCCCCTCAGGATGTCAGGCCTGATAAACAAAGCGGCTTTGTTGGACAGCTCGTCCCTGTGGTCTTGGTTTGGGGCTTGTCCAGACAGGGGCCCGGCTCCGTTCTGCCGCTCTCGGTGGTGCCGCTCTAAGTGGTATTTTAGGGACGCTGACTGGGTGCCCGCATAGTCACAGTGGGGACATTTGTAAGGTTTCTCACCTGCAAGAGTTCGTATAAGCAGAGAGAGAGAAAGAGAAAAAAAAAAGTGTTTATCTCATTTTGGTGTGCCGAACAAGGCTAGAAGGATCAACATTTGTTCTTGGAAACAAAGCAGCTCAAACTAATAATTAGTTAGAGAACAACTGTTTTTTAATAGAAGAATAATTCGTACTCTTAAGCTTTTTTAATGATTTTGTACCATTTGGGACTATTCAGGAATGACATACTATCTACACACAATTAGCTATCTTTTTCTTTATCTAACATGTGAAAACGGCTGTAGATTTAAAAGCTATGATTATGAAAATTAAGCATAATAATTTCAACCACAGTGATCATTAAAAGTAGAAGTTTAAAAAGACAAAGTATGTAACAAATGGGTGGTTGCAATATTTTGTGTATACAATAGCTCTAAAATTTGTTTAAATTATACACATGGAAACCATTTTTAAACCTAAAAATTTTATGGCACTGTTACGCAAGACTGAAATGAATGATTTAAGTCTCGCTCTGCAGTAAATCATGGATATAATTAGCAAATGGCATACTGCACAAGTAATTTATCATTATTTGGAGGGCACCATTCCAGACGAGCTCAGATATCTGCAGACCTACTGCATTGTTTCTAAATAAAGAACTATAAATACCGATTCCATAAAATATTAATACCATTACCGTGCATTATGATTGGGAGATGTAAAGACATATAGTTAAGATAAAAACCAGTCAATAAAACTTAAAAGAAAATGAGTAATAAAAAGGTACAAAATATATTTAGTTTCTGTATTTGAAATTAACATTATCTACTGGTCTTTGTAGTGCCTTATATTTGTACTAATGGCAAACCTAATGCTCCGGTAGTAAAATGTGTAATTTACCTATAATAAGTTCTTTCTAGAGAATAAAAATAGCTTTAAAGAGTGTTTTAAAACATATAAGATCATTTTCATGAATTAAATATTTATTTAAATTCAACACCCAACTTCTATTGTTCTTGCCACCATGGAAAAGCTACCATAATGCACAGGCGGGACCTGCCCGTGTTGTGGGCTAGAGGAAGGGGAGGAGAATAAAACAGATGTGGATTTAAATATATTCCAGGAATTTGTTTGCAATCCGGGGTCTTTTCTAGACTTTGGAACCGAAAAGCTCCCTGGAAGAAATGGGGCTGTAGCTGTCCGTTAGCCGATTCCCGGCGGCACCCTGTCGATAGACACAATTACTCCTCCCAGGAAACTCAGTGTTCCCCCAGCCCTTTGGCCATTGCTGGTGTAAACCAGACTGATCTAAAAAGAAACAGCAAATCATCAGTGAGCGGTGCATCCTGAAGACATTTTACGGGGCCCCAGTGGAATCTCCAAGGCACAGGCCATTTGGGGGTAACAGATTGAGAGGAGGGGAGAAGGACTCCTGGGTACCGTAAATAAGAAGCCCACCAGCCCAGGTTCTGAGCAGGGGACTCCATGTCATCTCCAGATTTTGTGTTGGAACCTTGGAGAAGCCACGTCTGCCTCTCCAAAATGGTGGCTCTGTGCTCCTCACTCACTCCTGCAAGTTGCGGAAGGTCTCCTCCGGACACATTAGAGATGGAAAAGGGGCTCATCTGGGAATGTATTTCTCTAAATGGAAAGATCCCAACTGCCTCTGGCTAGACCAATGACGTGGATTGAGCATGGAACTCTAGCCTTGTTGAGCTAAAGGCATCTATGGCCTCGGACACCGTTCTCCCACTTCTTGGGGTCAATCCCTGTGTTAAACTGTGTTAAACTCAGATTCACCCCAGCCATGGTCTTTGAGCATCTCATCAGAGGCCAGGGAACTCTTGCCGGGACGAGCGTTGTGGACAGGCATTTCTGAGCTGACCTGGAAATCCAGTGGCCAAGTGGGAGCAGGAGCAGGTCCTGGAACTGAGGGGGTAGTAGCCAGGCTTGTGACAGGAGAGCCTAACCAGGGAATCAGAATCCTGGCTCCCCAGGTTAGCAGGAGCCTCATGGAGGGCCCTGCACTGAGAACTGACAGAGCTGAGGCCTGCAGGTACTGGGTGAGGCTCAGGCTGCATTTCAGAAATGCACCTGGAAATCATTAAAGTGCATCTGGCAAAGGGTTTGCCGAGAATGAATGGGCATGCATTAGCAGGAGCTACAGAGGGAGAGCGTGGACTTCTGCCTTCAGGCCTTAGTGCGGTGAGGGGTGGGGACCACAGGGATGCCCAGGGATGTCCATTTCCAAAGGACACACACTTGCAATGTGCACCAGAGCAGTGGTTCTCTGTTCTCAAGTTCTCAAACTTGACCGTGCATTAGAATCAACAGGCGACTTTAAGACATTACTTTAAGACATTACTCATGCATGGATCTGACCCTCGAGGTCTGGGGGACATGTCCCTGGGGATTCTGATGTGGAGTAAAGAGTACATTTTGAAGAAGCCAAAGTGAAACTGCTGCAGAGCTTTAAATGATGCTGATACCCGGTTCCACCTCACCTCCAGAAATTCTGGGCTCACTGGCGGGGGATGAAGGCTGCGATTTGGGTCTCTCAAAGGCCCCCATGTGGGCTTCTGCAGATCCTGGGTGGATAGCACTGCGGGGCTCGCCGGGTGGACACTGTGGGATGGCTTAGCAGGGAATGTGGTCTGCTCTGGGCCCTAGGAAGTGTTTGGAGTGTCTGTACTGGGGACCAGAGCCCCCATGTGATTTTCCACTGCCCAGGGCACAGGATTCCTACGTTGGGACCTTTGCGTCCTCAACCTATAATGTAGGAAGATGGTACTCCCGAAGCCTTAGTACTCCCTAAGGCTCGTGTCAGCTCTAAAACCCACCTCAAGAGCAAAACTAAGTCTTCTGAATGGGGTCAGAGACCCATGTGTGCACCCACACACCCAGAAATATGCGGATCCATTCACACACAATGGTTTTTTTGAAAAGATTTTATTTATTTATTTGAGGGAGAGAGAGAACATGAGCAGGGGGAGGGAGAAGCAGACTCCCCACTGAGCAGGGAGCCTGACACAGGGCTCGATTCTAGGACCCCGAGATCTTGACCTGAGCTGAAGGCAGAGCTTAACCGGCTGAGCCCTGCCAAGGTGCCCCGACACACAATGTTTTGACTGAATGGATGATTACCTTCTGCTCCCCAAGTAGAGAGGGCGATTGAGTGAGGAACCAAAGAGATAAGGCCCCAGTTCCCATCGCTTTCAGCGGAGACAGATCATAGAGTTGCTAAAGCAAGTGGAGCTCACACACATACACACACATACACATCACACATACCACACTCACACCATACATCACAATCCAACACATGCACAGCATTCATATACACACACACCATACACCACACACATACCCACACACACACCACACACGCTCATAGACCACATATGCACACTTCACATACAACACATGCACATACACACACATCACACATATACATTATGACACACATGCTACACACCCACCACACACTCATATATCACATGTGTAACTGTACACACATACACCACACATACATATCACATAGGCACACTACACACATAACACATGCACACACACTATACACACAACACACATACATACACATACACACTCACACATACATACATATCACACACTCATACACCACACACGTACACGACACACACACCCCCACAGACATCTCACTCACACACACACACACACACACACTCCCCACATACATAACTCACACAGCACCAGGAGATAAACTTCAGTTCAACCCATTGCTCTTTTAAAGTTCAGAATAGGGGCGTCTGGGTGGCTCAGCCGGTTAAACGTCTGATTCCTGAGTTCAGCTCAGGTCGTGATCTCAGGGTTGTGAGATCGAACCCCGAGTCAGGCTGCGTGCTCAGCAGGGAGTCTGCTGGAGACTCTTCTCTCCCTCTGCCCCTCCTCCCACCCCACACTTGCGCTCTCTCTCTCAAATAAATAAGTCTTTAAAAAATACAATGAAGTTCGGAACAGGCCATAGCTGAGAAAAAGGAAGAGCTCATTCTTAGCATCGGAGTCTCCAAGCGTCCAGGCCCTGCTAGATGAAGGGCTACTTAGTGAGTTTTCCAGGGTTATTTTGGCCGCACATGACACGCACAGACTCCAGAAAGCCCTCCACTGGCCTTTCTCTACCTCCCACTCACACCAATGGAAGGATCCCTCTGCACGGTTCCACCTCCTGCCTTGCTCCCTAAGGCTGTGTCTGGGTGATGCTTCCTAGCACCCCAATTCCCAGAGAAATGCTCCAGAGCAAAGTTCTAGGGGACAAATACACCCGTTTGGATTTTTATGTTTAATAAAAACCAAAGTCCTCACTTTTATTTTCTTTATAACCCTGAAAGGATAACCACTACGGCCCTCTCCTGGAAACCTCCCGTCCCTCACCTTCCCAGGCTTCGTCCCTGAGAGGGCAGAGGGGACGACAGAGGGTTCAGCCCACAACCAGCACCCCCGTGGCTATGTGCCTGGCCAGGCAAACCCCGGCAAGAAGTCATCTGGGACGGGCGTCTCCTGGACACCCCCAGGCAGCCCGAGGGGCTCGCCGTCCACGGGAAACCTCCTGGCAGTTACCCAGACAGGACTCCCTGCAAGGGCACATTTCAGAGTACTGGGGGCGGGGGGGGACGAACTCCTAACACCAGCCTGGACTAGGTGGGGAGAAACCCGTCAGCACCATTAGCGGGCTTTGAGGGTGGTCAAGCCCTTCTCTCAGGTTTGGCTGCCCAATCTCCTGGTGCTGAGAAAGGCTTCACAGTCCAGGTCTCCATGACTGGCCACGTGCTTCAACCCCAGCGTGCTGGGCAGACTCAAACAAAGCCCCAGGCTTTTGGCAAGGAATGAGTCAGGTCCCAGCATTCCCCACACAGCCCGGTGGCACAGGCAGTCCCAGGCCGTGCCAGGAGCTCCATCTAGATGAATGATTGGCCACTTGGGCCACATATTGACCCAAATCTGCCCAGAGGATCCCTGAGACTGCCCCAAGCTTTGCAGGGGGTCATGAGTTCTCCAGCCGCCCCACGATGTTCAGGATCCACTGTGTTTTCATCTGCCTGTGGTTGGAACCAGACACTGGGATGTCTTCAGAGACAGGCCGATCACAGGGGCATGCAGAACAGCAGGTAAGGGGCAGCCACCACTGACACCAAGCAGCTGGGGACATGAGGGCCTCTGGCATCTTCTAAGAAAAGCCCCACACTCAGATTTCTACTTGCAATATCCTGGTTTTTCCATGGTGGCACCTGCTTTAAAACCTCAAACACTGCCAAGGGCCCCAGCACTGTCATCTGTAGTCCAGGTCCATCCAGGGCAGTCCGTCTGAAGACTGGACCAGGGAGAAGGATGCCCAGCACTGAGCTATTCGCCCACTGGGGAAAGCAGGTGAGGACACCGGTGGCCTTCTCTGGGGGAGCCTCTTGCAATATTTTAAAGGAGTAAGATATGAGCACAAACGGTACATTTCTAGAAAAGAGAGGGTTGCTCGAAAAGGCCTACTGAAATAAAAAATCATCAGTTCATCATTCCAACAGACTAATGAATTACTGGAAACATCTCACATTAAAGCTGCTACCCACGGACACGTGGCACAAGATGTATATTCAACTTTGGGATAACATTGATAACTTCTCCTGGTCTCTGTACCATAAATTTTTAGAAACATATGACCGAGGGGTTTAATTAGTTCATTGTACCTATTTTTACATGAGCATGTCTTTCTTCATGCTGAGCCTCTACGTTGCACTCAACGAGCCCAAGGAACCTTCACCGTTCCGGGGGAAGTTAGTTTGGCCCTCGTTTGAATGGAGCGAACCCCCAAGAGCACCTCTCTGAAAAGAGTGGGCAGACTCATGCTCCTCTCCTCGGAAATCCCTTTGGGGAGCTCTTACGGAGGGCTTCACGCTTCTGACATGTGTGTGCGCTAAATCTCTAAAAGTGTTTTAACTTTTAAGTCGAGTAACCGAATATTTCCCTGTATTTGCATCCTCTATTTGATATTTATTTAGTCTTTCTACATATCTTTACTTAGTTAATACCAGGAGAGATAAATACGGTGGTGCCTTCTCAGCAGAGCTTCAGTACATTAATATAAATTGTACACTAATTCCCCCAAAGCATATATATGTTGTAAACCTGAAGACTTTTCACACAGCTGCTTATTGCTAAACAGTGCCTTGTCCAGAAGGGGACAATCTGTGTCTCTAATTGCTGTCACTGAAGCCGAGATTCATTATGTGACTTTCCCATTAAAATGTGAGCATTAATTTGTATAATGAAATATCACCCACTGCAGTGTTCATTAGCCATGCCCTACTGTATACGGCACATTGTTAGCTACCTAGAAACTGTAGTTAATTTCACTAATGGATATTTCCCTACTTAGTGTTTGGTAGGAAATTTATACTGTAACATTACCTCTTAAACTTTTAAGGAAATTTAAATTCAATCAATTATTTCAACAAAAGTTTGGGATGTCATTAAGGCAGGAACAGCAAGGTTGGGGGACCACAGAGGAGTAAAATGGGCTTTTCGTTCATCTTAGAAATGAAAAAAAAAAAGGTAGAATTTTAATTCAAAACAAAAAGGGGGAAAAAAAGAATTATTTTTTTGGGCAAGCAGATCTTTTTTTTTCCCCCTGTCATTATTCAGGTGGCTGTCCCCAACTAATGACAACAACACATGCTCTCCTTTTAGAAAAAAAAATGGAGAAAGCCCCCATTTTAGCCAATCTATTTTTGAATATTTATTCAGTGTCCTTTTATGACCATTTAAAATAGCCTGGTTAACTTAAGCCAGGAGAGGAAATAGAGAAGCATTAAAGGTAAGGGATGTGGACATCAGGGGTTAGGCACCTGGGTTAGGCCCACTGAACTCGCATTTCCACCCACATCTAGAGACCAGCTGGCCCTTGGGAAGCTCTTTGAAGATGAAAGATAATTTCCAAATCAGCATGCAGTAGTCATTTATCGTCTTCTGACACGGCAAGTCATTCCACCCCACCCTCCATACTTCCAGGTGCCACAGTGGCCGCTTCCCTGCCTCACTGCCTCCCTAACCTCTCTGTGCTGATGGGGAAACTGAGGCACGTGGAGTCAAGGAGGCCCGGCTGCAGGCCAGTCTGAGTTAGGGGTAAAGGAGGAGCTGGGGTGTACAGTACTTCCCTTTTACATCGCCGGGAGGCTGCGTCAACACACCTTGTGGGTACAAGTCACTTCCTTTCCTCCCGCTGGTTATGGTGTGGACACACACTGTCAAAGAAATGTTGCATTAATTCCCTAAAACAGGCCCAAAAATCCACCCAGAAAAGTAAAAAAAAATCAATACAGCACAGCCATAAGGAGACAGATCTGGATTACACCCTGCAGTCAATGCTAGGAGACTTGGAGTGGGTCACTTCCCATCTCTGGGTGGCCCCTGGTCACCGGGATGCTGTGAGGGTTGAGGAGGGAAATCATGTGTAGGGCTCGGCACAGTGCTGGCCACTGTTAATACTACTGTTCTTATTACCCTGTCCCTATTGGCCGCATTTTCCTGTGGCCAGCTGGTAGCTACCATGCTGTGTAGACACAGCCTCAGTTAGGAGACAGGACGATCCTGGCCCCCGCCCCCAGCTGGGCACACATCTCTTGGAGGGTCCTGCAGGACATAAGGGTGGTCCTTGCCTGGAAATAAGCATGCACTCGAGAGCCAATGAGGGCACCCCATCCAGTGTCTGCGTCACGGAGACGCCCTCCCAGCGGGGGTGAACAGAGCTGGGCGTGCCCACCGGCCCACCCTGCCCACGGCCAAGAGCCCTTGAAAACCACCTCTGGCTTCCCTGAGCAAATCCATTTTCATAAAGAGGTTCTCAACTCCGGGCTGGACCAATGCATGCAACACATCAAAACCAGATTAATAAACCACTCGCATAATTTGAGAGGGGGAAAAAAAAACTAATGAGATTTATTTTTAATTAGTCCCTGAACTTTCATTCCTCCAAGTTTTCATGAGTGAGGTTCCTTATTACATTTCTCTACGATGGTCACTCCGGAGACGACAGGGAGCCTCCTAGGGAAGCCAACGCACAGGGGAGCCACCAGAGGGGACCCAGCCTGGGGTCCCGCGGCCAGCATGGGGGGTGACACATGTCTGGGGCTCGTGTGGGGGACACACCCCCATCCAGCCTTTCAGAGACCGACTGATCAGCACTTGTCTTCCTCCTGTACGCAAACTGGACACACGGGGCTCTGGGGGTCTCCCTGAGACAGAGCTGGAGGAGGGGGCAGGGAGGGACAGAAGGAAGTGCATTTTCAGGCAGCCCGTCATGAAACGACTGCCCAGCCTCGGCCGGGGGCCACCTAGGAGACATCCCTGCCTCCTGTAGCTCATTAGGATTAAACGCTTGCTGCTGCACCCCCACGATGGTTAATTTTGTGTGTCTACTGGTCATGTGCGCCCCGACATTTGTTCAAACGTTACTCTAGGTGTGTTTGGGAGGATGTTTCCAAATGAGATGAGCGAATGGGCTCACAGAGTAAAGCAGATTGCCCTCCCCAGCGTGTATGTATATGGGGCGGGGAAGGGGGGAGCTCATCCAGTCCATTGGAGGCCCCAACAGAACAAAAGGCTGAGTAAGGGAGAATTCACTCTCTCCTCCTGTCTTCCAGCTGGGACTGCCACCTTCACTTGCCTGTGCACTTGGGCTTAGAATGGGACTTTCCTCACCGGCTCCCTTGGGTCTGCCAGCTTGCCTTGCCGAATGCCAATCCTAGGATGTCTCAGCTTCCATAACTGACTGAGCCAATGCTTTATAATAAATTCTTTTACATACATACATATATATGTGTGTGTGTGTGTGTGTATATATATATACATTATTTTAAAAATATAAAATATATAAATATTTATATATACATATATATAACCTATTATTTGATTATCTATAATATATATTACATATACATAGGACATATTGTACATTATATATACCATTTCCTTTCTGAGCCTGCGCTGACAGGCTCTGAATTCAAATCACCGGCGTGGACACAAGAAGACCAATGACACACATCCAGTGACCGGATCTTAATCAGCCCCAGAGACTGTGAGAAATGGGAAAGCAGCTCAGCCTCCCCTGGATGGGCAGGAATCAGCGTCTGTCCCGCCAGAGCCAGGGTGGGTGGCCTCTGGGATGTGAGGCCCCGGAGTCCTCCACATGCCTCCGTCCAGCCTGCATGGATCTGGCTGTGGCTCAGGGCCGGCAGAGATGGTCTAGCTCCTGTAGGCTCTCCCTAGCTCCCAGGTGTTCAAGGCAACCTGATGGGGCATCTACTCAGCACCTCCCTAATACACAGGTGTTGGGAGGAGGAGGGCAGTAGTTGAGTGAATGTGTAGTGAAGCTAAAAAAGGAAAGCGGTTTTTATCCGTGGCTGTTATATGATGGAGACGGCTCATAAAGATGGAGCAGAACAGGAAAACACGGTGAATGTACCACCTTATCTCCCGACCAATTAAAACATATTTATTACACACTGGATTTTTAAATGTGCTCATATGGGTCCATTATGGAAAAACTTCAGAAGATGGTATTTTGGAAAACACGGATTCGGTTTCACAGGCGGCTGCCTGCTGGCCATGTCGCTTCGGAATCCAAGAACACAGAGAGAAAGGGGCAAGGCGGCGTAGGACGCCCCCACAACCAGAGCCCAGGGTCCCCTGATTCGTTAACAAATAGCTTGATTTTGATTTTTAATTGCTCGTGTAATCTACACTTCAACATTGTCGTAATGGATGTTTATTTTGGTGATTTAGAACATGTAACACTTTCTGCTCTATTCAAATGCACGAGTATAAGCATTTTCCAACTTCTTTGTTCTTTGATAAAAAGGAAATTGATCTTTATCTGGTTACCATTCTGCCTTTTAAACACAGCAAATGCTGTTTCTGAGGGGGGCTGGCGGTGTGATGTTTCCATGGCTTCTGTCATTTTCTCCCTTATTCCGGGAAGTTTCCGGAATGCCTCTGTCCACAGCCCTGTATTGCTTCTCTCAGCGTCTCCAAAGACTACTGGTCACACACCTCAGAAGTTTGTGAAGTAGAGGAAGTGGAAATTTGTGGGGGGGAAATAACCTTTATCAGGCTTTAAAACTTCAAAAAGCGGTATCCGTTTGCATCCACCCATGTTCGGTGGGACTCCTGCCAGGTTTGGTCCTGATTTACTGGAAATATTCTGCAGAGTGTCTACCATTGCTGATGGGCCAGCTGATGGGAGTTGGGCCCCGTGGGGTCAGCAGAACTCCTGGTTGGGAGGCACTGCCTTTTCTTTCCGAAACCACACTGTCTGGGAGGGCAGACACTGCTGCAGTGAGCCACCAGCCGCATGGTAAACTTGGCGCAGGGGCCTGGGTCTACAGCTAATAAAAGGACAGTATACTGGACACGTCTGGCCAGGTGTCCACATTCCTGCAGACAGCCCAACAATGGGTGCCCTGGTGGATTGCCTCCCACTTCCTGGCATCTGTGCCCCCTCTTTCCCCAACTACCATCACAACCCAACCTGGGGAAGAAAGTGGACATTGGTATGATCTCAGAAGGCCAGATATCTGAGCTGCCTCGTCCTGAGCCCGATCACTGGGAAGACCTCACTGAAAAGGGGACATTGGTGCCAAACTCTGAAAATGAAGGAACAAGCCAATGCACCTGTCTGGCAGAGAAGTGCAAAGGCCCTGAGGCAGACACTCAGGAACCCCTCACTGAGCTCTGGAGGAGAGATTCTCCCATCTGAAACCATCATATCATGGCTTCCAATGGGTTCACGTGTACAGGTTGCCTTTCCAAAAGGACCGCAGATTCCCCGGGAAAGGGTCCATGTTCCTCACTGCCCTTGTCCCGCCCCATGCCACTCAGCACAGTCCAGAGACTACAGGAAGAAGGTCACTCACTTATTCTCAAGTTTGTTCTGACATTCAAGCTTTCAAATAAATTTATCGTGTCCCTACTACGTGTTAGGGGCTATGGTAGGCCCTAGGGTTCTAGAAAGTACAGTGATTAAAAACATGGACAATATTGCAACCCTCACATTCGACTTGGTGGGAGACAAACAGTGCCTAAGGAAATGAACCACTGAGCTGAACAAGATAATTTCAGGAAGTGCTAAGTTTAGGAAGAAAATTGAACAAGGGGCACGAGGGATATTTTAGACGGGGTAATCAGACATGGTCTCTCTGAAGTGCTCCCATGCAAGCTAAGCTCCCAGTGACCACCTGGAGGAAGAGCATCCCAGGGGGACAGCACAGTGGGTACAAAGGCACTGTGATAGGAATTGGCTCTCTGCACTGGGGGAGCCCCAGGAAGGCCATGGGGTTGGAGAGAGATGAGGATAAAGAATGGTACAAGATGGGTCAGATCCCACAGGGCCTGGGGGGAGGGAGTGAACAGGTGCCTCATCTCAGCGGCTCCCTCTTTGCCGTAGATGACTCTAGGAGAGAAGGGCTCTGCCGGCTGGGAGGGATGGACAATGGTGAGGCTTAACCGTGCCTCGGCCATGAATAAAGATGGCGGCCCACGGCCCGCTGCCTCCCGTTCTCAGGGCTCCCCTCTCAGTGTCAGGGAGATTTGCGGGCACCAGGTGAGGTTCCAGGTGAGGTCCTCCTTCTCTTTAACCACACGCTGCACATGAGGCCCACATGCACTAAATATCCTGCACAACCCTGAGCTTTATTGATTCCCGGGGAAATAGACCACAATTATTTTTGAAAATAGATGGCATATTTGTCTATCCTCTGAAGCAGCTCATACTCCAATAGATAAAGTGTCAGGAGAAAAATCAAAGAAAATGGAGGTGTCCATATCTCAGATAGATTTTTTTTTTTTGTATTGGCAATGTGCAAACAACTAGCAGAAAAGCTACCAAAAAAAAAAAAAGAAGAAGAAGAAGAAGAAGGAAGGAAGAAAGAAAGAAAGAGAAAAACAGAAAGAAAGAAAAGAAAAATGACCAAGGGAGAAGGCACACAGACCTCCAAAATGTCCTCATTTCAAAGTGCTAGGAGGACGCGGAAACAGGAGAAATGACCACGTGGTCCAGCAGCCCCTTCACCTGTTTGATTAAGAGCACCCTCACTTTTCTTTTGAGGGGAATCAGCGCAGAGCCAGTTCTCCATCCCGGGCAGTGGGTTGCTGCCACCAGCCCGGCCTCTGGTGTGGGCCCACCTAGGTTCCAAACGGAACCTAGGAAGGGAGCTCCCCTGTTCCCTTTCATACTCAGGGTCTGAGCCCAGCTCTCGAGCTTTGCACCTGCAGGGCCCCTGGTCAGTGCCAGGGCGCAAGGGGTCCCACTCCATTACACACATCACCAAACCGACCCTGCGACCATGACCAAGCATCCTCCTCCTACACCCGGGCCACAGGGGGGTCTGTGTCTACCCACCCAATGCGGCTCAGGAGGGAGGCTGGCTGCGCAGCGACGAACCAGGGCAGAAGGACCCCATGGGGCTCTCCCACTGCAGTGGAGTCCGGCCTGGCCCACGGAGACTGCGGCGGTGCTGGTGGCAACACAGGGGGTGACCCAGGCCCGGGAGCGTGGCCCCTGCTGGACGCTGCGCACAGCGACGCGCCCGCGCCTCTCACCTGTGTGTATCCGCAGGTGCACCTTTAGGTGATGGGATGTCCGGAAGGTCTTCCCACAGTACGGGCAGTCCTTCATGGCCGAGCCCAGGCTCCTGTCGCGAAGCAGCGCGGGCTGCTGGACCCCGGCGGCTCTCCCAGCCTCCTCGCCGATGTCTGCAGTGGAGAAGAAACGTTCTCACATCACTTCAGCACGTCAGAAGCTGTTCGCACCAAAACTGCTAACACCACACAAAGTTAAACATGTCAATACTACACCTGTCTATTTCATTCTTTAAATCTGACAGAATGCTGACAATTCATGTATTTTCTTGTTATTCTCTTAAATTATTTCATCTTTCCCATCATCATTTTAAGCAGCATATGGTACCTTTATATTGAACTGAATTAAACAAGAAAAGAAACAGCTGTGTCAGCAGCTGGTTTGATTTCTTCTTTTGCTTAGCTTCTATTAAATATTTTTTTCCCAAAAGTTTAAAAATGTTGGTGTTTGTTGAATCTGATTAATTTGTAATATGGACTAGCTGGTGAGAGCTCGCTATAAGATCGAAATCACATTTGCATTATATCTAGCAACAAATGGGGAAAAAAATGTGTCTCGGCCGAGTCCCGAAGACATGCAGACATAGTTATTTTGGGACAGGAAAGACAATTATCCACAACTGATCATTTCTTCCTTGTAGAGCTTGGTATCCATCGCTGGCTGCTGTAATCTTATGAAAGGGAGAAGAAAAAGTATGGAAATGCGATTCCACAATTAGCCCATGATAAACATATAGTGACATATTCAAAGTCATGTGCAGAAACTCAGCTGCAAAACTCCCATAAACTTCGAGCCGAGCAGTTAAATCTTTGTGCAGTGACTTGAGAACTTCCTCTGTAAAGTATCAATACAAATTTTCCTTCCTGCTGTTATTTGTTATGTAACCCAAACCATTAGAAAATGGAATAAAATTTACATACGGCTGCCTTCTGCACAGAAATGATGGGACATAATAGTAAATAAAACCGTGAAAATATCTAGTGGTTGGAGGATATGTTATTGCAATATCTGAGGCCCAACATCGCACTGCCAGAGAGGCGATACTCAGGGAGCAGGGTAGGAGCCGGGAATCTGCGGCTCTTGGGAGGGGAGGCACTGGAGCCCTCGCCTCGGGCCTCCCTGTAGAGCTGGAGGCTCACCCCAGCACAGAACCCACCCCTGAGGTGGGGTCCTTGATGCCACTCCCAGCCCACCCTCTGGGCCCCATGATGGATCTGTTAGGAGAACAAGGGGACCTTCTCAGATAATAAGCAGACCTATGAGTTCTGCAGAGAAGCAGAATAAATAAGATTTGTACCTTCCAAGCAATGGAAAATGCAAATTGCTCTTATTCTACAACATCCGTTCCTGGTGTTCTCCGCTAACAGCCAAAAGGGACAGACTTATAGACCATGCACAAGATGAAGGCAATCACATTTAATTCTTATTTGGATGTTGGCTCCAAGCAACCGTGGAAACCCTTGGCTTCAAGCGTCCTCACTGCATTTGGGTTAATGCACAGCGATAACGTCGCCCTGGAAAAGTTCTTTGAAGGCTCACTTTTGATCCCATGCTCTCCAACTCCTCCAACCAACCTTGGAAGAGCTGTTCAAAGGGTCTGTCTGCCCAGCAGTCTTTGCCCTCATAATTTTGCACAGATAACAGGACCGGATCTACAGGCATCTAGAACCCAACCCACCTAGCACCAGCTTTCTGGTCAACCACATGAAAGTGTTAAGGGGGCTATTAAATTGGGGAGGGGGGCACAAAATGATCTATTTTGCCACTTCATGGCAAACCAGCGCCCCCCTGCAGTCACAGAGGGGTGCTCCACGGCCCACAGGTTAGGTCCACCAGGGGCTGCTGCTCAGGGAAACAATGGCCAGATGTCAACTTCAAGTCAACCACATCTTGTGTTAAAATAGTTGGAATGCCGTTTCCCACCCACCCTCCCACCCCCAATCACGCCAACCCCAAATGTGTTGCATTTGTCCCCCCAGCATTCTTCAGCTTTCCTTTTGTGGGATTGTGAGGTCAACTTAAAATCACAAAAAGCCAGCAAAACAAAAAGGCAGCCCACGGAATGGGAGAAGATATTCGCAAATGATACCACAAACAAAGGGCTGATATCCAAGATCTATAGAGAATTCCTCAAATTCAACACCCAAAAAAGAGATATTCATGTCAAAAAATGGACAGTATGTCTTCTCCAATGAAGACAGACAAATGGCTAAAAGACACATGAAAAACTAGCCTTCGGGGAAATGCAAATTGAAACCACATTGAGATACAACCTTACACCAGCTAGAATGACCAAAATTAACAAGACAACAAGCAACAAGTGTTGGAGAAAATGTGGAGAAAGGGGAACCCTCATACACTGTTGGTGGGAATGCATGTTGGTGCAGCCAGTTTGGAAAACAGTGTGGAGATCCCTTAAGAAATTAAAAATAGACCTACCTATGAACCTGCAATTATACCACTGGGTATTTAGCCCAAGGATATGGATGTAGTGAAAAGAAGGGCCACCTGTACCTCAATGTTCATAGCAGCAATGTCCACAATAGCCAAACTGTGGAAAGAGCAGAGATGCTCTTCAACATAAGAATGGATAGAGAAAATGTGGACCATATATACAATGCAATATTATTTGGCCATCAGAAAGGATGAATACCCAACTTTTTTATCAACATGGATGGGACTGGAGGAGATTATGCTGAGTGAAATAAGTCAAGCAGAGAAAGCCAATTATGCTATGGTTTCACTTACTGGTGGGGCATAAGGAATAACATCGAGGACATCAGAAGAAGGAAAGGAAAAGTGAATTGGGGTCAATCGGAGGGGGAGACAAAGCTGAGAGACTATGGACTCTGAGAAACAAACTGAGGGTTTTGCAGGGGAAGGAGGTGAGGGGTTGTGTGAGCCTGGTGGTGGGTATTAAGGAGGGCACGTATTGCATGGAGCACTGGGTGTGGTGCACAAACAATGAATCTTAGAACATGAAACAAATAAAATAAAATTAAGATGTTAAAAAAATAAAATCACAAAGAGCCTGATTAAAATTCCGCCAAGTGCTCCCTGCAACAGAGTTAAGATACCCTATTTAAGGGAGGAGGCCAACAGCTGTCAGTTTGAATTATAAGCAGAACTAAGTGCCCCGGATGTTGGCTTCAGGACAGAGGTGGTAGGCAGGTGTGGACTTTTAGCATTAAATTCCTGCAAAGCCCCATGTTGCACCATCTGCCCATGAGCCCCTTCCCCAGAGCCTTCCTCCAACAGAGCCCATTTGTGAGCAGCGGAAAGGTGGGAGGGAGAGAGAGAGCATGGAGGACAAAACTGTGGTTTTCGGTGAGTCCTTGTCCAGGGCGCATGATAGACCAATACATAGATAAGGCCCACGTACCAGTCTGGAAGGTTCTATGGAAGCTGAGGATGAGAAGGACCTCACTCTATGTCAGTCTAAATGATGGCCTGTATCTGTTTTCCTTTTATCATTCTATCTTGGACATGTGTGGCCCAATAAAAAGAATAAATTTGTAAGATAAACAGCGTTCTTTGCAGATTTAAGAGTCTAATTTTCACTCCACACAGAAATGGTGTTTTATTTTTTGTTTTGTTTTTTTCGGAGGGCCAGAAGGCCTATGGCATTTATTCTTAGACTAATCCAACTAGAAAAAACAAACTCTGAGCTACGATGAAGGGGAACTGTGGGTGGTCCCAGGAAGTGTCCGAGCGGCTGAACGCCAAGGACAACTGTGGCCGAGGGAGCCTGGCCACGCCGCACCACCGAAGGGCCTGTGTGGGAGTGGGTGCCCGAGCCCGGATGGGTAGCAGAGAGCACGGCGTGCCAGACTCGGTCCAACCACACTGGGAACCCAAGAGGACTCCTCCACCCAGAGTATAAAAGCACTGACGGCTGTCCTCCTTCGAGGCCGCCCGGAACGGAGCCCCCAGGCTTTCTCTGTGGTCCCGCAGCGCTGGTTGCTTCATAGGACCTGCTTAGAGAGGGACCGGCCTTCCCGGCCTCTCCAGGACACAGGCAGTAGAAAGGAAGAAGCATCATAAAAGTCACATTTGTCATCCTTCCTCAGACCATTTATGGATTGGTTTCAGCTTTTTTTTTCTTTTTAAGTCCTTTTCCTAAAACCTGCAGTATCTCTTCTCCCCGATCAGACACTTGCTCTAAGTGTGTTGGGTAGATGGAAAATGGTCAGCCTCAGACCTGTTGTCTGCTCCTCCTGGCTTATCTGTGAAAGAAAGGCCAGTCCGTCCTGCTAACTCCTAGAGGCCGGGGTGTCCCCAGGACCAGGCATCTGGCTGCAGACTGGGAGGCCAGATTTAGGTGGGTTCTAAGCCTCATGTGATGGGGAAATGGCAGAGAAAGAACTCCAAGGGCTCCTGTTTCTTTTCTTGACCCTATTCTTCAGAAGCGGACGTCCCGTGTGGATACAGCAAATGATACTCCAGAGGGACACAGGGTGTCTGTGTAACCCTCCAGAGTTTTGACTTAGAACAAGTGAATTGTCCACTTGTATCAAAACCCCCACAAGCTTTCTCCTATTCCTACAAGCTGGTATTGGCTTGCTGAGAAAGAGAAGATGGACCTAACCACTGCAAGCTATATTTCAAGTATATGTTATTGGGGGGGCGAGGGGACATAAGACAAGACCTTTCTAATTTTGTCATTCAAGGTCAGACATGCCTCTCACATTTCCATCTGCTTATTCTAATCCTCCAAGTGTACAGCAAGGTTGGCCTAGATCAAGGGGAGGTTAAGGTGCATTACCTCCCCCAACCCCTTAGCATTCACAGGGGGAGGGTGGGAGAAAGGAAGACCCAGGGGGATTAAACAGGGCAAGGAGCCTGTTAGAAGCCTCGTTTCCTCGGCTGAGCCACAAACCGGCAGCCTGGATAGACAAAGAATCAAATGCTTAGGAAGACAAACAACTTTCCAAAAGTTAAAGCCTAAACACACACAAAATACGATCAGCCGCTGTCTGAATCCATCCTTGAAGTTGGCTATCCAGCTGGATGTGAATATAATTTGAATTTACGGGGCCTCATTATACACTTAATCTTACATATATATGTCTGCAGTGTAAAAACTTAGTTAATGAAATAAATTTGTATTTTAAGGGTAGATTTCCCCCCAGGTTCTCTTTAAACACTGAGCTTCCTTGGTACATATTTAAAATAGGCTTGTTTGCCAAGAAGGCTGGCTTGGGAGTCAGGAGGTGGCATCTTTTCCTTCTGGATTCCTAATGCTTGGCAGTCCTCGGGTAAATCCCTTCGCCCTCCGCCTGCCCTGGTTCCATCTAGCCCAGAGGATGGAACTTCTCGACCCTTCCCCTCCAGGTCCCTGAACTGCAATCCCATCTTCTAGGCTATCTTCCCCCACTGCCCAGCCTAGCCTCATCCTTAGCCAAATGAGAGACCAGAGATGGGTCTCGGGGAACTGGGAGGGAAAAACCAATGAAAGAGACAGTCAGTTCTCCTAAATAGTCCCCCTGCCCCTACTTTCCCCAACCTCGTTTGCAGTAAGCTGAGATCAGGTGGCAAGTCCTGGGAATAGCTGGGGCCGACGCCTTGTCCTCCCTCTCTTCCCCTGCCTCGGTGGCCTTGCAACACAAGGGTTGGGGTGGCAAGAATCACAAATGACAGGGCACTAACTCCAGATGGCTGGCAGACACCCCAGGCCAGACTTTGCACCAACGAGAGAAAGCCATGGAGATTTGGAGAGCCATCATCATCGGACAGCCCAGGAAGTATTCTCCTCTACTGGTCAGGGGCTGAGTCCCAGTCCCGCAGGCAGTCTCACAGACTCACAGAATGGGGCTGGGACCAAGAGCCCGGGAAACCAAAAGGGACAGAGCGGAGACAGAAAACTGAAAGCAAAGAGAGGGTTCCTCTCAAAGTGTGCATGTGTGCCTGTTCTCACTCCATCCTGCCAAGGTGTGACCTCAGCCTTCACGAGCCCAGAAGCAGCTCTTGGGAAGACTTCCGTTAGAAGAAATGACAAGGCTGCTGCACCGCCGCGGAGTCCACGCAGGGACCGGAGAGATCTCCCGGCAACCGCACGCAGCTAGGGGTGCTGTCTGGACCCCTGAGCACTTAGTACATCATGACACAAAATGCCGTGGCATTTTAATTCCTAGGGGACTTCCTGTGTAGCAGAAAATGCATTTTCCCAGGTGAGTTGTGCAGTTAATTCTGAGAGTCTGCCTTGTGCAAAGAGCATCTCAGAAGCACAGCTCTCGCTTCATTAATGAAGAAGAAAACTATTTGGGGAGTCGAAGGGGTGAGCAGAACACGGGAAAATTGCATCTTTTTAAATTCCTTTGCCCGCAGATACTGGCGCTTTAAAACCTTTCCAGGAAAACAAAACAAAAACAAACAAACAAACAAAAAAAAAACTGACACCTTGGAGAAGGTCCGAAGGAATGTATATACTTCCTCTCCAAAGCTTAACACTTTCCCTTGTTTTGAAAACTTTTAAAATTAATAGACCCAGATAGAACAATGATTGCTGTGGTAGAGATGCCAGGTTCAGGGAAGACTTCCTTTTAGTTTAAAAATGATTTTAAATTAGTGGTATGCAGAAAAATTGGAACTTCCTGCAAATAATTCTGCTTAACTCTTGGGAGACGAAACTTGTGTCCCGAGTCAGTATTAATCTGGTGTCTCTGGTTCATCGGAGTTCTCTGTTACGATGCCATATATAGTCATGTTAAACAGTTAGGCATTACTATGGACTGGTCAAAGTATTTGTTTAAAGAGAGAGCTATTTTCGAAAAGGATATCCACTTGTGGAAGGTCAGTTCCCTATGGGTTCTTAGGACTAGAGCACGGGCAGGGCTCCCTGGCAAGCCCAGCACATGGGAGCTGAACCCTGTGCATAGAGGGGAAGAGGGGGAGAGATGAAACGTTCTCTGCCACTTCCTTTTCTCACCTTCGACCCAATCTCAAAACCGTGCAGAGCTCCATTTGCTTTTGGCAAGACAGGATTTCTGGAATTGGGGAAATAGGTCATTAAAAGGGCTACAATTTGGAGAGAGAGAAAATATAAGATACTAGGCTCTCAAATAGCTTCTCTAAAGCAACATTTTGATGAGTTAAGTGAAAATGAATCAGAAACACATGGATTAAATTTCCCTTAAAATACACAAGGGCTTCAAAATCAAGCTCTGTGGGCCAAATGTGTTTCTGGTTTTACCAAGCCTAGAGCCCTTTCTTAATTGTCTGGCAGGGGAGTGTGTGGGACACCTCTGCTAGTGATTGGGCCACCCATGGGGTCTCTTCCCTTTGGCCCTGAGCGACGCTGCTGTGACAACCACGTTGCCAGCCCTCCCAGGCCCTCAAGGCCTGTGACGGACAGGCGCTTTTCGTCCCCAACCTAGGGGCTGTGACCGTGGCTGCGGCAGGCAGGATGTGGGCCTCCCAGAAGTGACCTAGGACAAGACGTTATCAGTGGGATGGGTCTCACTGGGCTCTGCACACCCCTCTCTTCCCTCGGGCCCGGCCAGGGACCCGAGAGGACCCATCCCAGAGACGGTGAAGGTGACCAGTGCAGGATGGGATCATCCGTGAACCCAACTGGGTGAGGAGAACCAGGCAGGAGACTGAGTCTGGGGATGGACGGCCTGCGGGGAGCCGCCACCTCCGGGGAAAAGCCGGGTCATGAACATAAGGGCAGGCCACTGGTTCTACCCCTAACTCCTTCTCATGGCCTGCAACCCCCCTTCCTAAGTGCCCCCCACAACTGCTCTGACCTCCTCAGACTCCCGAGTGTACTCCAGCCACCCCATTTTCTGTTTTCCTCAAGCTCTCCCAGTTGGCACCCCACTTAGAGTTTTGCTCCTGCTGTCCCTCCACCCAGGATTCTCTTTGCCCAGAACTCACAGGGAGACCCACATTCAGGCTTTGGTCCCAAAGGTGGAGGGGTCCCTGACCATGCCATCTGAAGACCCGCACACCTCCCAACCCCCCACATGCTCTTTCTCTGGCTTCTTCCTTCATAGCACCCACCTGCCACCCCTTGCAGACTCGAAGGGACCCATGCATTGTCTGCTTACTGCTGTCCCCTCCCCAGAGCACAGGTGCCACACGAACACGGGCCATTTACTGATGTGTGGCCTTGTATCGCCGCTTGTGGAAGGCCCCCAGCTCAGAGCAGGAGCTCCACACACACTTTTTTTTTTTAACTGTACATTTTTTCAATAGAGAATCAGAGGAGGCAAACAAGTTGAAATTCGGAGGCCAAGATCGGCTCCTGGCCTCAAGAGGGAGACTGCTTTGAATAGCCTGGGAAAACCCAACCCAGGGCAGCAGCAAAACACCAGAAATGCCCCCCAACGGCTCAGCACCTTAAGGGGCTGGAGTGTGACGCCAGGGGAGTGCACAGGAGGTCAGGGGCATGCCGGAAGCCTTCCTGGAGGAGGTGGGCTGGGTGGGGGGGAACCTCCCAGTTCCCTCTCCATCCAGGTGGGAGGAACCACAAACACACACTGAGAATCAGCAAGGCTGCAGGTAGGCTTTCTAGAAGATGGGGACATGGTGCTAAGGCACCATCCACTATTTCACTTGCCCACTTTCTGGCTTTTAAGGAAAGATCTCGCTGGCATGAGAAGAATCAGCCACCCCTATGCATAAAGAGAACTTAATCAGTAGAAGAATACAGTGAAACAGATATTTTAAAAGTAATCCATGTTCCAATGACTACTGCAGTTACTGTAAAATATTTGTTAGGCCTCCTTTTTTCCATCATTTAAATGAAGTACTCCTTTCCTTAAAAAAAAAAAAAGAAAGAAAGAAAGAAAACTATAGAAGCCTCTACTTTCAGTAAAGCATAATTCCCAAAAGATTTCTACATCATTTATTTTCTTTATAAAAAAAAACCACTATAGCTTTTAAGATCCTCTTAAAATAATTTACAGCCCCTTCATTTGGTTATGGGGGGGCGGTGGGGAGGCTAGGGAGAAGACCAGAGGAGATGTCTTTGGCTGCCGGTCAGTTTCAAGGAATTCTTACCAAAATGACACCGAGCGCAGGCTGGACTGATCTTTTTTAAAATGCACTTGGTCAGTCACCATAACTTGTGGGGCTGAGTTTTCTCTTGGGATCCGAGTGCACGGAAAGGAGAAGGCATGATTTGGAGATAACGTCTCCCCTGGAGACATGTTTTGCCATATTCTTTTTTAAACAAAGAAGACATCTTAAGCACCTTGCAATATCTTTCATTTAATCGTTGGCAGAAGGCAAGTCCCCGATGAACGCTGGCCTGTGTCTTTCTCTTTAACCAGCTGAGTGATCCAAGCTTTTAATATAGCCGTTCCAATTATTGTAAAAGTCATCTAGTACCTTATAACCACAAATATTGACAGTTTATTGCACAACACATTCCTGACATTTGAAGGTCACACCATACATAATACATACTCTTTTATAAAAGTGTCTGGAACAAAGAGATACATGATAAGCAATTACCTCTCCCGGCTTGTATGTACGTACAGTGCAGGCTGACTTGAGGTTGCTTGGGAAGAACATGCACCATTTTAAATAATCTACTGAGGCAGCATGGAGGTAGTCATGATGGATAATTATGAAATGGCTCGTGGACACACTGCCGTCAGATTGGCTGGCCGGGCCGTGAGGTCTGGGCGATTCTCCTCCTCCGAGCTTCAGGTCACAATGCCACATGGCCGTGGAGAGCCCTGCCTCACTTCGCCCTCGGCTTTTCCCCGCAAAGCCACCAAGCATAACGGAGTCACAATATGTTCTTGTTTTTCAGACCGGTCCGCACACAGCAGAAAGGAATTTTAAAAATCCGCCAGGCCTGCTTCAAGGGGAACCCTTCTGGCCCCCGGCCTCCTGACCGTGGCCACAGTCCTCATCTCACAGCCATCACGTTGCCACCACGCTGCCTGGCCCCAGGACCGTGGCATCTGCAAGGATACATGGCGGCCAGCCCGGGTAAAAGCCAGAGTGTAGAGGGTGCTCCAAAAAACTGGGACAGGGCAAGGCCGTGCAGATCTCCAGAGGAACATTCTGAGCTGGAAAGTGCCTCACACTGTCCCGTCCTCTGTCTCGTCCCTATTTGTCCTTCCAGCCCTAAGTGTGACAGAAAGGGTCCAGCCACACCCTAAGCAGAAACCGTTCCTAGTCCAAAGGCTTCAGGTCAACACCAAGTTCCACCAATTCTTAGAATTGTGATTCTGGGTGAATTACCTAAGATCTCTGAGGCTCGGTTCCCTTAACTGCAAAACGGGGTCAGACATAACGGCTCATAGCATGGTTCCTGGTGCTGGATATGCCCCAATGAATGGTAGCTTTTCATAAGAACATTGCCAAAGGGACCTGTCCTGTGCCATGATGGTATGGTGGGGACAGCAGAGGCCTGTGGCTTCAGGGTTCTCCTCTACCCACTAGCCTGAAGCTATGGAACCAGACACATGCCCAAGATCACGAATGACAGGCAATGTTCCTTTCCTCAAAGTCCAGGGTGGTGCAATTTCCCCAAAGCTCTGAAGACCCAGGAAATTCTCGCAAGTTAACAGTGAAAAGCAATTCAGGCTGCAGGCAAGCCTCACATAGATGACAATCTTTAATCACAGATGACGCGGCAGGTCATTAGAACCTACACCAGACTCCCTTCCAAATAATACTAATGGCTGCTGTTTGGGGAGGGGGAAAAATACACACACACACACATATAAATGCAAATATATATATATATATATATATATATATATATATATATATTTAGAACGGAATTAAAATAAATAATCAGCAAATTCTCAAGATAATCAAAAGGGCTTTCAAAGAGTAATTTTATTTTGATTTCCAGAATGAACGCCCTGAAATTTAAGACACGGGACCAAAATGATTTCTATAAAGATGACGTGTTTATTAGCATTAAATCCCAGGGAAGAGCGCTTCCTTATAAAGAACACATTTCTGCATCTGAAAGGCATGCCTATTAGAATGTGTGTGTTTCTTTAAGAAGCTATTCTGTTTTAGAGGGTAGCGGGTAAGATAGGGCGTCACGTGATCCGGAGGTTGCTATGGTAAATATGCATTTTTTATTGAAGAGTAAACAGTGGCAGAAAACAAGTGTCAGTTGCCAGCTCTGAAGTTACTGCCATTTTTGAGCCTCACTGACTTCTTCCAGCCCTTTTAATTTGAGAACCTTTATCAGAAAAACACTATCACTGAATCAAAATTAAAAATTTTTTGAATAAATGCTAAACCTTTCAAAACCCTGTAATAATAATTACTTTGGATGACATATAAAAATTAGCACACAAAAAAATAATATCTCCTGTTCTGTTCATCTCAGCCCATAGATCTTTCTGGAGATCTGTTGTTCAGCGGGTGCAACTCCAAAAGACAACACCTTTGGCCTTGGCTCAGGCCACAGAGCAGAGGAGCCAAAGCTATGGCCGAGGCTACCCCCACTGTCCATTGTCTTGGTACCTGCAGGCAAAAACAAAGCCAGAGGGGATGCCCTGGGGAGTGGTCCTCCCTGTCCTGTGTCCCCATCCGGCGAGGCGAGGCTGCTGGAAAGGCAGTGGACGGTTGCAAATATGGCTAGGGCACTTTCAGCAAAGTTTTCACTGTTTCCCCTCTGGCGGGAATTGGGAAGAGCCTGACGGTTCTTGACACCTGCACGGGTGACCTTCCTAATGATGCATCAGGCGTGTTACTGGAGAGCAACCGGTTCAATCCTGAGCGAGGCTTCCGCTGCTTTTCTGGCTGGAGGAAGAGCCTGGATTTCGTTCTTCCCTGATACCAGCTTTCCTTCCAGATGTGGCTGGCGGAGAACAAGGCTGCAGTTCCTCTTCCTCCACATCTGGCGTGCAGTAGGTGACACACCGCTCTTCATCCGACGCACGAGCGCAGGAATGGTTCTTGAACAAATGAACGGACCCTAGCTCCGGGCAGAACCAGCTTCCTGGGTAGTGGCCTCTAACAGGAAGGTCAAGTCTGCTCTTTCTTCCTTTGATCGCAGATAAAAGTATCAAGTGTTGGCAAATTTCTCAAAGGGAACTTTCCAGACTGCGAATCCCACAGACGCATCCAAAGGAATCCCGAGAGGGGACAAGGAGCAGAATAAGCAGGACGAGGGTGTCCCCAGGGAGGAGGAGTGGCAATAAGAAGCTTCGTTTGTGGCGGACTGGGACAGCAGGCCAGAGCAGGGTGTCCGCGAGGCCCCCAGGCTGGCTCCAAGACCGCCCAGCCTGAAGGGACCAGCTCCCAACGCTGCCATCAGTTGGATTCCAAGACTTGAGTTCGGGTTCTCCATTCTGTGATTCCCGAGCACACTGTACACCTCCACGAGCCTTAGGCCCCTTGTGGGTAAAACTACATAATCATTGGATAACAGTACATATCACAAAGGAATCGGAGCATTTCATGTAATAGTGGCTTTGCAAGGCCTTAATGCCCCTGACATCCCACAGAGTCACCGCGGCAGGGGAGGACGGTCACTGGCTCCTGGTCTGGCCCTGCCACTCCGGGTGCTGGGCAAATGTTTCCGAGCCTGGCCCAGCCTCCAAACACTATTTGTAAAGTGGGAGTAATGGCACGTACTTTGCAATCTCTTGCAAAAACCAAATGAAAGAGTATGAGGAAAAGGCATCAGATAGATTCTCAATGAACAGTCCCCTCCTACACTGAGATCCCAAACTCTCACAACACAGAAAACCAGGAGAATCCTGCAGGTAATGGTCCATCTAATGGGATCGCCACAGGAGCCTGTCAAAGGGCCAGCGCTCCCCTGCCCAGGAATTCCCAGGAGGATTCACACTGCCGAACTGGGAAGATCATTTCCTGTGCCTAGTGCCATCATGTGCCTAGTGCCACCAGCCACTGGGGTGGGGAATCCGAGCACGAGGTCCCATCACGCCTACATTTTCTAGTCCCTATGTCATAGCTTATATGGCACCTGTCCTCAAGGCACTGCCTAGACATGACCGACTTACTCCAAATGTCCCTTTGAGGTGAGCAGTGGGGGCGGGGACAGGAGGAGAACCTCCAGGGAGGTGGAGGACTGAGATGACAGAGAGAGAGGAGCAGAGAGTTTCTTGGGTGGCTCAGGCCTCTCCAACCTGTGCTCCGTCTATCCACGAGAAGGCCAGTATTAGGGGCGATGGGCAGCTGCGTCTAACCGTCTCTGCCCTATCTGCCCACTCCAGCAAGGACACTGCAGCCCCCACACTCCCTCTGACCAGCCCGGGCACCGTCCTGGGAAAGCACACCCGAAGACGGAGGAAGAGCCTTCGAGCTGTCCTCTGGGCACAGGGCAGTGACCTGGGACTGGACGTATGACCTGAGCTGGAAACTTCCCTCGACAGGGCTTAGGGGCCCCCACCCTGGCCTGCTCTGGATCTGTCCAGAGTATCCCCAGAACATCATGAGAATCCCGAGCCCACTCTCCTGGCTCTGGAGAAAGGCGAGAACCTTTTTCCTGATGAACCTCGGAAGCTCACCACACTCTGGTCCCACTTCAAAGCACAGACTCCAGGCCCACCACCACCTCCTCCTTGTCTGATTAATCCCACTCATTCTTGAGGGTTCTGTTCCAAGGACATTTCCTCTAGGAAATGTTTTCGGACTTTGGGATCACCCCAGAACCCAACGCTCACAACATCACCCAGAGTCTAGGACTTGGTCCATGAGCATGATGCCTGCCTCATTTCGGACACTCCCTCTAGAATGTCCACTCTTTTAAAGGCTGGGATGGAGTTTAGTTTTCTCACCTTTGTGTCTCTAAAACTTCCCAGCACAGAACAGGTGCTCAGTAAATACCGAGCAACGTGTAAATAAAGGAAGTCATCTTTTCCTTTTAAGTCCTTTGCTGGCCTCTGTGGACCTGCCCCACATGGCACTGCAGGCAGGTGGCCTGTGGGGGGGGGGGGCACAGCCGGCTCTCCCCCGAGGGGAGGGGAGACCCTGAGAGTCTGGCCTCTGCAGAGCCTCGCCTCCTGTCAGCCCAGCCACTTATTCTGGGGTGTCAGGCTACTCCTCCAGCCTCTCCTGGAGACCCTGCAAGGCTCCTACTGCCAGAGCCCGACTCCCACCAAGGGGAACAGAGCCTGCTCACTGGAGCCTCACCTGCCCCGTTTGCTGTCCAAGACTGTTCACAATTTCTCTTGCCCCAAGGCCTTGCTTGTCCACGCCTGCCCTGGCCAGGGCCCAGCACCTGTCCACACCAACGTCAGACACCGGATGTGGCTTGGCACTCCAGGAGCCCTGTCCTAGATGCTGGGGGGAGGGGAGGGGCGTGAGTCAGGGGACAGAACCTGGGGTGCACGCAAGAAGCGGAGCAGGTGCTGGCCCCGGACGGCTGTGCTGCTGCTGGGAGAGCAGAGGCCACGCCCCGGGGTGGCACATCAGGCCGTCTGTTCTGTCTCTACTTCTTGCTGAGTGTCGGGGCCCGAGGAAAAAGTCTGCCCGGACATATGTTCCTGGGGAGGGGAAGGGGGTGCTCAGCACACACTACCTTACTGGGAAAGAGGGATCTGCTTCCCCATCTGTGGGATGCTCCCTACATGCTCCTTTCCATCAGTCTGGAACCCTGGCCCTGCAGGAGCTCAGAGCCTCCCCCCCCTCCCCTCTCCCCCTCCCAGCTCACCCCTCGGTGGGCATCAAGCAGGGGTGACTGTTATGCTCGCTTCCCCCAGCAAATCTTTGGTCTGTCTGGTTTTCCCTTGGAATCCCCAGCCTCTAGCCAGGTGCCTGGCACACAGTAGGCATGCAGTCTTTTTTGGACAAACAACAATTTGACAAGGGCGATGCCACTTTGCTAGATCGGATTCTGGTGACTTTTCCTTTCGCATGGAAAATCAGTTCCCGTGTTCCCTTTGGAGACCCTTCCTCGGGAATATTCAACGCAGTGCTACATTCACAACACATACTGTCCTGTGATGCTAATTTCTATCCCATAACCGAGAGAGACAACTAAGGTTATTCAAAACTCCTGCCCCTGATCCTCTGACTTCTCCTTAGGGGAAAATTGCACAGGAATACATTTCCTCATCTGTATGTTAAAGCATGGTTATAATCCACCTACCATGATTGCAATTTTGGGAATCAAAACGGAGATCCAAACAGCAGTGTGATCTACATTTTAGCCACATACATTATAATAAATTAAGTCAAAGAAAGAGTTCTGCATTAACTCTCGGTCTATTCCCTTAAAACCCTATAAGAACAGCAGAGCCGCCCTCTGGAAGAACGGCTGCCCGCCCAGCCTCGGGCCGCCACCCCGCCGCTGCCCCACAGCCCGGAAGGGGAGGTGACCGAGCCAGCTGCCAGGTGACAGCGGCGCTCAGCCCTGCGTGCTCCGAGCAGTGACTGAATCAGGCTGTGCACCACGGGTTCGAAGGCACAGTGCGGCTGCCTGCCATCCTTGGCCAAGGGCACGCAGAAGCCTCTGGAAAGTGGCAGGCAGTGTGGGCGGCATGCTGATGCAAGAGTCTGACGTGTTCGGGCCCCGGAGCCGGGGACTTGGAGCCGGAGACAGACGGCACACGGTGCCCACCACACCTTCATGTCCTAGCCCGTGTCCTTATCCGTACCTGCGCCTCTGTTTCTGCTGCCGCGAAATGTGGGGACAGCGCTCAGGGAGGCGGCAAACGTCCATCACACAGAGCGTCCACTTGCTAAATTTGGGTTCAGCGTTTACAAACATGGGGCGTTTCACCTGTCCTGGTATGAGCTTCTCCGGGGAAACTAGCCCCACCACTGTCCCCAGGAGCCATGGCTGTTGGGCTGGGCAGAGGGGGCGCCTCCTCCCACCAGGCCCCTCCCTCTGCCCTCCTACCTGGCTGCCCCACCCTGCCGGTGCCAGACAGCCTTCCCACCCCTAAAGCCGGCCTCAGTAACCTCGGTTGAGCAAATAAGGCAGAAGTCTCCAGACTAATTCCCGTAATTATGCTGGGCCTATTATTTCAAAGCCAGCGATGATTGTGGGGTCAGGTGCTCAGAGGAAGAGGGAGAGAAACATACTTTAAAGTGATAGCAAATATCCTTTGATTCTTTGCTATGATACCAAATTGCATCCAGAAATGCCGAGGCATGCGCTCGCAACCTTAGTCAGATTTCAAAGAGGGCTCAGCGGGAAGGGCAGTGATGAGAGAGAGAGAGAGAAGGAGCAAACGGGGAGCTACGATGTTTAAAGCCCCCTGTCCCAGGGCAGGGCTGCTGGCAAAGGGGGACACTGGCACCTGCTGTGCCCGCCACACTGGCCTGGAGGCCTCGCACCCCCCACACCTGGCGTTCAGCTCTTTCGAAGGCAGGCATGGCCGACCTTCTTCTCCCCGTCTTGTCCAGTGCTCCTGCCCAGCCACGCTCCCTGGCCTCCCGGCACACCCCAGCCTCAGAACCTTTTCTGGATATTTCTACACAATGCCATGCTGCTCCGGCCTGCTCTCCAATTTATCTTGTGTGTTTAGATTCCAACCTGCTTACCAAGAGCACCCCGTGGGTTCGCCTGTCTTGTCACCGCCTACAAAGCTGAGCGAAGGGCTGGCCCACGGAGTCACTCAATAAACACATGTTGGTTGACCTTTCCATTGTGAAAGACACTGCTATCATCTCCCCCAGGGCGTTCTTTGTAGGGCCTCCTCAAGGAGAAACGCGGGTCTGGCCAAGGGACGACGGCGCGGTAGACTCTCTGGCCTGGTTTCAGGCTCAGTGGCGGCCCCCGTATTTGCTCGGATGTGCACGCAGACATTCGCAGGGTGCCCCCTCTGGGCTGGGCGCGGTGTTCTGGG
>PISX010006267.1:62500-99056 GCA_004024625.1 Mellivora capensis
AAGGGGCTGCCCTTGAGCCGAGAAGGGAGTGCGAAGCTGCTGGGAGGCTGGCTAGGTGGCTGCTCCGGGCCAGCCCATCACCTGGGTGTTCCTGTCTGGCGTGTGCTTTCTGCCCAGTGCCCCTCTCGGGCACATTAACAATCTGTGTATTCATTTATCAGCAGTACATTCTGAATTGTATATTTATGGCACAGTGCACTTTTCATAGCTGAAAATTAATGAACATGCCTTTCTCATAACAAACAAGCACCTGGCTGCATAGTTTGTAATCGGAAACAGATTTATTTTTATTAGTGTATATGTGGGCAAAATTTCTATCTTAAAAAAAAAAAAAGGTATGCTGAAGTTTCAGTGATAGGGACGCAGACGGCCAGCAGACACTTCTATTTCATAAACTTCTGATTTCACTTCTTTCTTTTCTTCTAATTTTCACTTTTATTTCTGCCCCCAGTACTGTCACATCGGATACAGTGATAATACCTCTCAACAGAAGGAAATCGTTTGTTGGTGAAGCCCACTCACCTGGATAAAACCAGCTGTGAGCCTCTGCCACACACGACCCGCCACAGGAAAATACAATTCCACCAGTGACAAAAGGAAGAAGGAAATCTGCTCTTCCAACAGTTTTCCACCGATTTCTGCTCCTGCCCCCAACAAATGGCTCTCACAGAGGTCCTATTCTAGACCCGCGACGCATCTTACAGGTTTCTGGGCTCAGTTTTTGCGGAGGGACCTTCAATCCTGTCATGAAAGGTCACATCACACAAGCCCACACCCACAAGGTTAGTCCCTGAGGAAGGGCGCCATTCCTGTTTTGTTTGCTGGGGGTGACCATGAACTCTACAACAGGGGAGCTGATTCTTAGAGCTAGCCTCACCTCTCTCTCTTTCGGCGACAGAGTCTTATCCTTTCAAGGCTGCGGCAACCACCTCTTTGCCACACATGTATGAACCGAGCCCGTGTTCCCCTGTCCACCTGGCCTCACGTCCTGTGTAACAAAGTCGGATCGGCCACGTCCCTGTGCTTCTCTGCCCTGTCATGGCATCCAATTAAGCTTCCTTGGGCAAACTTTACGTACAGAACGCCATTTTCTCTCTGGCAAAATGGGGTTCTGGTTCTTCTCCCAGCTCCCGGTCACACACCAAGCAATGGGATTCTCAGGCGTAGAAGGTAAAAAAGAGAGATGGTAGAAAGGCCATCCTCAAAGCCACCACCCCAGTCTCCTTCCTCATGGATGAGCCTCCCTTCTGGAAAATTCTCCTCTTTCCTGGGTCACCCATGGGTCTGAGGTAGGAGTCACAACATGCCACCTCATGCCTAGATTGATTTTTCTACCTCCACTGTCTCTTCTCACCACAAACTTCTAGAAACTGGGGCCACATCAAACACCCTTCATCTCCTCGGGAAGTCAGTGAATGGTGAGCAAGAGCCCTGGAGTCATCAGCCACCTCTGGAGCTTGGTTAGGTCTGCAGGTCTGGGAGAGTTCAGTTTGCAACGGGGAGCCGGTGGCCAGTGGCTTCCCTGTCCTCACCATTGGGCACCATGCTACAGGCTCTCTCCACATCTGTGAAAGATGCTTCACTCTCTCATTTAATCAACAAGTCTGTACCACTGATCACTCCAAAGGGACTAGGAATGCACTGGAAAGAGAAACACACCAGGCTCCTGCCCTCATGGGTCTTCAAGTCTCATGCATGAAGAAAGACAATAATCAAATAACTATACAGATAACGAATGTCATGATGACAGATACAAAGGGGGAAAAAAAAGAATGTGGACAATTCTGGAATCAGAGTGCAGATGACCCCACTAAAAACTTGGGCCACCTGCCTGCTTGTCGCTGTTATTCTAACCTAGTAGGTAAAAACAGTCCTTCTGCTTTAGCCTTATAATAAACGATACTGCTTGGTCACCTTCTTGCTTCCTCTGACTTCTGGTTCTGTGGTTGTTTCTCCGTTGGTTACCCTTGGTTCATATTTTAACCCTCCTCCTGTCAACTTGTGTTTCTCTTTGTGGTACCTTTTAAGTATGGCATCTTAAGCCATTTGTCTTTCCACTTTCTGTTCTTTCCACTGTTCTTTCCACTGTTCTTTCCACTTTCAAACTTTACCTCTGTCCAGTGTTACCTGTTTTCAATCTGTAGCTTGTGGCCCTCTCAATTCTAGCTGGGTGTTTCATTAAAAAAAAAAAACAACAACAGGTTAATTGTGTTTCATTGTCTTACTGTCGCCAGCTGGTTATTTTAAATCCTGTTCCTTCTCATCTTATCCTACCTAATCTTATCTTTCTCAATTTCCCCTACTTCAATTTTTAGCTCGTTCTCCATATTGTAATCTCGTTTTTGTATCTGTTATTTTTTTCTTTTTAATTTTCTTTACTTTTGTCATTTCGTTTTGTTTGGGGTTTGTATTCAATTTTTGTTCGTTTCACAAGCGGAGGGGGGAGCCCGGCGCACAGGGGACGTTTTAGCTCCCGGCGAAGGTGTGTGCTGGGTGCCTGTCCCTCCTACAGTCCCTGAAGTTTCCCCCGGCTCCCCTCACAGGATGCCTGTCTCCTCACATAATGATTCCTGAAACACACACCTCCTAAGCGAGTAAGCAGCGGAGGGCACAGGCGGCCAGTCCTACCTAGCCCCGTGATGCATTGGCTCTGGCTCCGCTAATGCTTCCGCAATGGTCTTCCTCCGTACCACGCTCACTTTAGGTCCTGCACCAGACTTCTGAGATCCCACCTGTGCAGACCTGAGGGACTCCAATGGCAGAATGACCTGCCCTGGACAGCGTCCAGTCTGCGGAAACGGGGGCCGGTGCAGGGCTTGCGATGTGCAGGGCGCGGCTCTGTGAACCATACAAGGCAGCCGTGGTGCCTTCCCCAGCGGGGCTGGTCTGCAAAGCTGGCCCGCCGCAGCATCCACCACCACCGGGCCCTATTCGGGTGCCTCTCTCCGCAACAGAAACAGCTTCCTTCTTTGGGTTTGGTTTTACCTGATTATGAAACTGGTACATGATAATTGCAAGAAGATAATATGGAAGGAAGGAAGATATTGGGCTGGACGCTTCTATCCCGAGATAATCATTCTTAACGTTTTGCTTTATAGCCTTTCAAATTTTTCTATGAAACAATGCATAGCTAAGTATATTTTCCCTTTTTACCAAAAAGGGGGATCATATTATGCAGACGGGCTTTGTAATCTGCTTTTGTCACTTCATAATATATTACGAATATCTTTGCATGTCAAAAATTCAGACCTCCACCATCATTTTTAAGACCGCCAGGATTCCATAGTAAGGGAATCACAGTTTCTGTAAGCAATTCCTTTTAGAAGTACATTTAAATTGTTTCTAAAATTTTACTGTTATAAACTGGGCTGTAATGAGTATCTTTGGTCCAACATCTTTATTATCTGATATACACATACAGATACACACATATATAAATAATTTCATAAAAGAATTGCTAAGGCAATGGGTAGCTATTTATTTGGGAGTCTTTGACATGTTTGCCAAATTATTCTCCCAAAACTTTGTGTAAATATAAACACCTACCGGCGGACTAAGAGAGTGTCTGATTTCTCCCAACCCTATAGACAATACTAACTGTTATCAATTTTAGTCAAATCTTTGGCAGTCTGAGAAGCAAATACATAAATAAATAGACCAAAACTACTTTTAACTGTTTTCTCTGATTGCTAATTGGGTGAAAATATTTCCATATGTTTATTGGCCATTTATTTTTCTCCCTCTGGGAATCCCACACTCATATCTGAAGACCCTGTAACATGCTCATTAGAAACAGGTGTACCGGTGAACGCTTCTTACAACCTCTGCTTCCTTAGCGGCAAAACAGAGGAAATAAAGATGCAAGTGCCACGAGGGCAATATTGTATCTGCGGACCCCAGCATATACCCAACAGAAGGGAGATATTCAATGGATATTCACTGGAAGGAAGGAAGGAGGAAGGCAAGGAATAGCATCTTCCTTATTAAGATGTGGAAGACATGACACATACAAGGATATTTCTCTCAGTTCCTGACATACAGCAAACACTCACTAAATAAGGGCTCTTAGGTGGGCACTTTTTTCCTCTTGGTTGGGGCATTATCTTATTGATTTGTGGGCATTTCTTCTATGCTAAGGGTATTAACTCTTTACCAGTCAAACTTCCTAACTGGAATTTTTTTTTTCTATCTCTGAAAAGAAAACAATAGCTTTTTTCTTAAATTTAAAAATAATATGCACTCATTGTAAGAAAAAAAATCCCAACCGTACAAAAATATATTTTTTAAAGGAATAAAAATGATCCTCAATCCTACTGCCCAATTGGACTGCAGAGAGAGAAAGAGAAGCCAAAAACCAGAGAGACCAGCAGTGCAGTGGGGAACCTTAGTGGCCCAGGGAGCGGGGGATGGGGGGGTAGCTGTCTTGCTTTCCAGGGACTCTCACAGTCTCCTGACCCCAGCTGCCCACAGGTGAGGCTACCCCTCCCTGGCCTGGCAAGTAGCGGGGGTGGGGGGCAAGGGTGGGGGTTGATGAAGAGCTCTAGTATTCCTCAAATTTCCCTTTTTGCTAAAGCCAACTTGGAGAACGTTTCTATTGTTTGCACAAAGGATGGGGATTAAGATACTCTCATAATTTTCCATAAATGGAATCATACTCTACCTGCTGTCTTGTAGCCCACTTTTTTCATTCAACAATATGTCATGGGCACCTTTCCAAGTCAGTAAATACAGGTCAGCCTCATGCATTTAATGGCTGCAAAGATTTCCTTTAGTGTGCTTTGATTATTGACCATTTGTATTTCTTCTTCTCTGAATTACCTGCCCACGTCCTTGGACCTTTTTTCTATTGGAGGATTTGTCTTTTTCTTATTGATTTGCAAGAGCTTTTTTCTTTGTACCAGGAATATTAACCCTTTGTCTCACGTATATGTAACAAATATTTTTTTCCCATATTGTCTTTTGTAGTTTACGTTTGGGTCTGAAATCTGTGTGTGTGTGTGTGTGTGTGTGTGTGCTTGCATGTGTGCGCATGCTGCTTAGAAGTATTTAATTTTTATGTGGTCAAATTCATGGGAAAAAAATGCCTATTGAATAACACTATACTAAGTGAAGGAATAGGAAAATCTGCCAGCCTTTACGCTTAGAGTTTCTGGCTCTGCTATTACGGCTAGCAAAGGCTTCTCTCTATGATTATACAAATACTTCTATTTTCTTGTATGTCTTTCTGTGTTTCTGTTTGTCTGGACACATCTGGGACTTATTTTGGCCTAAAGAATGAGTTACAAGTCCAGATTTAAAACGAAGAAGAAGAAAAAGAAGAAGGGGAGGAGGAGGAAGAAAGAAGAGAAAAAGAAGCAGCAAGGACAGTGCTCAGTGTTCCTGAACTCATTCATTCGACTGGAGGCCTTTCCACCACTGCCTCACTGTCTTGCTGGGTGATGTCCACAGACACAGAACACTGCTGTCCAGCCTATACCCTCTTAGTTGGCTAGAAAGGCAACAAAGCCATCTCAGATTCTTTGTTCTTCCTAAGAAAATAAAATATGTCGAGAATGCCTGGATCCCTATCAGCCCACAGGCTCCAGCCAAGTTTGCCCTCTCTCCCTGCTGTGGACTTGGCCTGGTGATCCGTTTTGATCTCTCGACTAGTCACTATTTCCCATGGGGGGCCATGGGAAATAGTGTCGCCTGGCCCCTGCCACCTGAGTGTAAGTGTGTCTACTCTCCCTGGTGCCAGCTCAATGCAGAGAACCCTCATCACCTGCGCCAAGGACCAGCCCCGTCCCATTTCCCGAGGACACAGAACCAGTGGCAGAAACCAGCTCCTTGTGTTAGGTCATCAGGAAAGGAGATCTGTCAGATTCAGGACTGGTAATTCACCCTACAGTTACATTTTCATTCACTTTCCCACCACTCGAGGAAACGGCTCAGTTCTCCCTGGGGTATACACAATACCGGAGGCACCTGGCCAGGTGGGTCCTGCAGGCAAGATCTGGATACGCCAACCTGGTCCACGGGCTATAATGTTATGGCCTATGACACTTAGTAGATTCAGCCCCTTCAGACTTTGCTTTCCCCCACCTTTCACCTCTGCCAAAATCCTCAGCAGGCTCAGGTGTTGCCCCTGGACCCACGTCCCTGAGATCCTATGTGCAAATGAGCTCCCTAAGGACCTGATACGAAATGAGATGTGTCTCACACTCTGCCATTGGTGTGGCCCTCCGAGGGTCTGCACAAGAGGCAGAATGATCGTGAATCAGATTCTATTTCCCCACTTACGTGAACATTTCAGGGGTCTATTACTCTTTGTATTGACTTGGTGTTTAAGAAGCAGGGTCTCTGTCAAAAAAGAAAAGGCAGGGTTTCTGAACACTTGAGTTTCAAAAAACAAGCCCCCTACGGCTCATCTGATGGAGAAGACAAGGTGCAGTTCCAGGAGAAGGGCTCAAATAGGACAGGAGAGACCAGCACCTTGAAAGGTGAAACGCAACCACTGTTCCAGCAAGGATGGGAAATCGTTTCTGATGTGCAAGGATCTAGGAGCAAACTCTAAGAATATCCATGACATGTGCAGTGGTTAAGTCTGAGCTGTGACCTCAGAGAGTCTTAGGTGGAATCAAGTTTCTGCCATTTGCAAGCAAATGACCTTAAGCTTTTCATTTCTCAAAGCCTCAGCTCTCTTAAGGCTAAACTTCTGCACAACAGGGCCAGACCTTCAGTCACACATCCTGGATTAATCCCCATAGCACCAAGAGGAGGGTCGATTGAAGCACAAAGCCAGAAAGGAGCTCAGAGAACAGCCTGGCACACTCCCATTTCACAGGAAGACTGAGGGTCTGAGAGTCAGAAAGGTCCCACGGCAAGATGGTGGTAGTGATGGGATGAGAACCCAACGTCCTTGCCTTTGTGGCCCAGCCTGCCTCATCTCACTGAGACTTGGACCAGGGGTAGCCCCAGGCTGTCAGAGCCTTACCAAACCATACTAACTGGAATTTAAGCCCACTGCCAAGAAAACATCTGCTTCGAGCAAAAGGATTTAAAATAATCTAAGAAACACATTAGAAAACTATTAACTGTCTCAGCTGGGGTTGCTATAACAAAATACCATAAACTGGGAGGTTTATCAAAAACAAAAACTGATTTCCAAAAACGTATTTACCAGTTCCGCAGGCTGGAAGGCCAATATCAGTGTGCGATCAGGGTCTGGTTCTGGGGACAACACACCTTCTAGCCTGTAGACTTCTCCTTGTACCCTCCCCAGGGTGCAAAAGGAGCGAGGTAGATCCCCAACTGTACAAGGGCACTAATCCCATTCATGAGGGCACCACCCTCGTGACCTCATTACCTCCTCAGAGCCCCAACTTCGAGCACCAGCACAGTGGGGGGGGGGTAGATTGAAACATGAGATTTGAGGGGTCCCAAACATTTAGCCCCTCACATTAATTAGCCTCTTGGGTTAAAAACAGCCGGCCCAAAAGCTGGGCTTTGAAGTATTTCTGAAGGGAGTGCCCTCTTGGCTTTGGACTCTGAAGACCCACGTGAGCAGGCCCACCTGCACCCTTGAGGTCAGTCACAGGAGGGCCCTCTGCCATGTTGTCACTCACCCACCACCTTTCCCTCACCCCTGCCCACCGAAGCATCTTTACCAAACCCTTGCTGGGTGTGTATTATCCAAGGCCAAGAGGGCTTTGCGAAAATAAGACAGTCACCTAAAACACTCAAAATGTGTAAGGCACATCGTGTATAAGTAAGTCTGATGTAAAGTCTAAGACTGGATGTATGAAGATGAAATAAAAAGCGGTATTATTAAAATATTAGGACATTGTAAGAGTCCACACACATATACATGCATATGTATAGAGATAAGTCTCTTCTATCGGGATAGATGGGGAAAAAAAAGAGCAGATACTGTATATAGAAACACATTTTTCTATTGATTGTGATCATACTATTGGAGATGAGCTCTTCTGAAAAAGAGGTGGTCTTTAAATATATCGAGCGTCATGCAATAATGTAGCAATTTATTAAGATTACACATTTTAAGTAAAAATTAGAATTCTATTTCAATGGCATTGGAGGAAAAAAAGGAGAAGAAGAAAAAGAAGTACCAAATATGAGTGAAAAATAGCCAGGCTTATTTTTGTTCTTGGCACTGTAACCTAAAGGCGCCGATGAAAACAGCAATGACGACTCAGCCCAACAGCACCGAGCGGCTGGAACGCACGGCGCCCGTCGTCCCTCGAAGCGCATGCACCGCTGAGCGCCCCGCAGCGGGAGGCCATGCACCTGGGGGCTGGGGAGCGGGCGCCCCTGTCGGAGAACTATTGGGTGATGGACCCAGCCGCTGTGAGCCTCTCGGCCCCCTCTGCTGAACGGGCGCCCTAGGGCCCCCCTCATCCAGACAGCTGGCGCCAAACGGGACCCAGCACCCAGAATGTGGCCGTGGCTCTACCCTGTTTCTGAAGCTTTCATCTCTCCTTGGCAGTTCTTACTTTTCTGTAAGTTGAAGAGGAATGCAGTTTCCTTATTTCTTCAGTCATGCAAACTACAGGAGGAAATGAGCAAATGAGGGCGCACAAGCTGATTGTCTATAGCTGATGGGGACATAGCTGGAGACCCCGCAGGTGAGGCTTCTGGGATGGTCCACGGAGTCTGGCACCGGCTTAGATCCTCCAGGTTGGATTTCTGCACGACCAGCATGGGAATTCGTGCGCGCGCACGCGCGCGCGCGCGCACACACACACAGTGCTCACACGCACAACCACAGTCCCACACTCAAGCACTCTCATGTGCAACACTGAAGCAGGCTCCTTTGGAAAGCACTGTCTTAAAATACAGCAGCCCCCCTCCACCAGGGTCCTGTGGCCTCTCCTCCAGCACCCGTGTGCCTCCTAGCTCCACACTGGAGCCAGGGCAGGAGGGCGGGGGCAGCTCTGGGTCTAGGGCTTCAGCTTAGGGCGCCATGGAATGAGGGATGCGAAGTCACATTTGAGTGCCCTCACTTTTAAAAAAGGAAGAAAATGTGGGCTGGAGTCAAAAGTCTCCTTTGGTGATAAAGATTACAGAGCACAATAGAGCGGGATGTGTCAGAGGCTGCCCCTCTCTCATCCATGCGGGATGCGTCCCCCCGCATGCTGGGGTATTGTGCCTAAGGAATGACCCAGCCAATGGGAAGCCTATGGGTGGCTTATGCATGTTGTGATAAAATGTAAATGCACTAGAAAGGTCACGGGCAGAGTGATCATTACCATTGTGCAACTCTGACCAATTTGCCATTCAAGAGCATCATCGATGACTCAGGCCATTCACCGTGCCTCTTAAAGACACACACCCGGGGGCACACCCACAACGGTCGGGCATTGTGGCTGCCAGTGTCTCTCCGTGTGTGTATGTGTGCACCTGCAGATGCCTCTTCTTTGGCATTTACAGAGAGGGCCGAGGAGGGGGAAGATGGGCACAATGTCTACCTATTTGACCACTAATCCTCTCCGTTGGAAAGGCATTGAAGGCTCTGAGCCTATAGATTCCCCAGAGAACTCCTGGCCCCTTGCTCTGGGGCTGGAGACATCCACTTTGGGTCAGAACCTGCTCACTCTCACCCCAGTACCGAGGGAGGTTACATCAGCATCACACAGAACCCTGGACACTTTCCCCCGCTCCACCTCCGTGGCGATTCGGCTCACCATAAGGAAAGCAACAGCTCTGGGGCCAGCGTCGGTCACGGGCACGTGTATCCACAGTGACCTTGAGCAGCTCGTGCATTTGGAAAGGCCCAGAACTGTGCCCTCTGAGCCCCATCTCTACCTTTTGCCTCCCAAAAGTAATTTGCTACCCACTAACTGCCTCTGCTGCCTTCTCCCATCTGCAGCTCCAAGAACAATGCAATGAGGGTTTTGCTCATTCGATCAACAAATTTTCGCTCACACTCACTCTGGGCAACTCCTCATGCTGGTGTTAATCGACCTCCAGCTCACTGCCCAGACCACTGTCGCAGAATAGCAAGTATATGCATCCTCACATGCCTCCTCCACCCTCCCCAAGAAGGAAGCACGAAGAGCCTTAAAAAGATGTTCATGAAGGCCCATGGCATTCCCAGGAGTGACTGTGTAGGCTGGTGGGGAGTAGGGCAAGGAGAGAGGGCTTCCTTGGAGAGGTGACCATCCAGTTGAGTCTTAAAAGATGAGTAGATGTTTGACAAGTTAAGAGGGCAGAAGACATTCCACAGAAAGGAAATGGAAGGTTAAACGGATTAAGGTATTTCCAGAATAGCCCAGGGCCCGTTGCATGAGTGCAGGGTATAGGGAAAGGGTGAGGCAAAGAGCAGGAAGGACAATCCAAGGCTCAGGTTCTCCTTACACCAGGAGACTAGATCCTCCAGAAGCTTCACGAAAGTGCACGTTCCTTCGTTCGGTAAGTTCATCCAACAAATATTTACTGAATCCCAACTGTGTGCCAGTCCCTGCATTTTGCATCATTATGGAAAATGTCAGTACAGTCAGGGGGCAAAATTATTACTACAGCTGGATCCTGATGCTTTTGTCTGTCCTCACACAGGCCAAGCACACTGCCCATTGCTGAAACCATGGCCTTCACGGGCTGGCCTCCTGCCCCACCTCAACCGGAGTCTCTTGCTGTAACATTTTGGGCTGCATGTCTTTCTTCCATGAGCACACATCCTGCCTATGCCATGACCCAGCCCCCTGCCTCAACAGTGAATCCCAGCCTGACTAGCCCCTTGGAACCTAGAGGATTCTCTTCAATCAGACACCCCCATGAGAAAATTCTGGGCTGAAAATGAGTCAAGAAATGGATCCCAAGTTCCATTGTGAATGTGTAACCTTGGGTAGGTCCCTTCTACCCTGCCAGTGAAAGAATATTTTTGCATATTATCTCTCTCCACCTGAGGAGTCTATGGTTCTAGAGACAACTGCCTTTCTCTCCGCTGGATACAGCAGTGTGCCCACTTGCTTGTTCAGAGATGAGTTCAGTTTCCTTCCAGAACCCTCCCCGCAATCTCCATGTCTAGTACAGCACAGGATCCTGTGATTGTCTGTTTATTCATTTGTCCAACAAATGTTTGTTGAATGCTAAGTGGTAGACATCACTCCAGGCATGGGGACACAGCAAGCAGACAGAACCTCCCCCTCCTCCTGGAGCCTGTCACCTTCTCTGAACTGCCAGGATGGCTTCCCTTGGCATCTCACACAGCATTACCTACACATAGCCAAGATCTTGTTTCCGCACATCTTTCTATGAAGAAACATGCACACAGTGAGTCCAATTAAGTAACATAATACAGGAAGTGCAAATAGTTAACATGGTTTCCTCAGTGCCTCAGTACTACAAAAAAAGAGCTGAGCCAGGACCAAAGTCTTCTGACTCTTGACCTAGCTCACAAGCACCTGCTGAACAGTTTTTGGCCATAATGCGTAATCACAGGAAACATCCACAAAATCCACATCCGTGTGGTCAGTGGTACATTAGAGACATCTTTGAGCTCTTAAAGAAGACCCTCAAAAGGGCTCTGTAGAGCCCAGAAATAAAGCCAAGCATATACAGTCATCTCATATCTGACAAGAGAGCCAAGAATACTCAATAGACAAAAGACAGTCTGTTTGATAAATGGGGCTGGGATAAGTGGATATTCACATGAAAAAGAATGAAACTGGACCCTATCTTACACCACTCACGAAAATTAACTCAAAATGGATTAGAGACTTAAATGTGAGACCCGAAACTATGAAGTCCTAGTGGAAAACACAGTAATAAAGCGCCTTGCCATGGATCTTGGTCATGATATTCTGGACAGAACGCCTGAAGCATAAACAACAAAATCAAAAATAAACAAGTGGGACTACATAAACTAAAAAGCTTCTGCACACCACAAGAAACCATCAACAAAATGAAAAGACATCCTGTAAAATGGGAAAAAATATTTAGAAACCATATTATCTGATAAGGGGTTAATATCTAAAATATATAAAGAACACCTACAACATAATAGAAAAACTCAAATAACTTCATTTGAAAATGGGTGAAAACTTGAACAGACATTTCTCTAAAGAAGATATACAAAAGGCCAATAGGTGTATGAAAAAGTGCTCATCCTTCCTAATCATCAGGGGAATGCAAATTAAAACCCCAATGAGACATCACCACACATGTGTTAGAATGGCCATCATCACAAAGACAAGAGATAACAAATGCTGGCAAGGATGTTGAGAAAAGGGACCCTGTACACTGTTGGTGGGAATGCAAACAATCATAGTCATTGTGGAAAAGAGTAAGGAGGATCTTCAAAAGAAAAAAAAAAAAACACACCAAAAATAAAACCACCATAGGATCCAGCAATCCCACTTCTGGGAATATATCCAAATGAGATGAAAATACTAACTTAAAAAGATATCTGTACCCCACCCCATGTTCATAGCAGTACTATTTACAATACCAAAGACATGGAAACAGCCTAAGTGTCCATCAGTGGCTGAAGGGCTAAAGAAGACGTGATATATACACACAGTGGAATATTATTCAGCCAGAGAAAAGAGAAAATCCTGGCATTTGCAACAAGATGGATGGACCTTGAGGGCATTCTGCTACGTGAAAGAAATCAGACAGAGAAAGACAAATGGTATATGATCTCACTTACCTATGGCATCTCAAACAAAAACAGACTCCTAGAACAAGAGATAAGACTTGCAGTCAGTAGAGGTGAAGGGTGAGGAAAGGGGAATTGAATAGAGGTGGTCCAAAGTCACAGAATTCCGGTCATAAGACAAATGAGCATCAGGGCTGCAATGTCAAGCATGAACATTGAAGCCAAGAGTGCCGTGTGCTACAAGGAGGGTTAGTAAGAGAGTACATCCTAAGAGTCCTCGTCACAAGGAGAATTGTTTTTCCTTTTCTCTTTCTTTTAATCTTTCTACGTGAGAAGATGGCTGGTACCTGAACCTAATGCGATCACAATCTATGTAAGCCAAATCATCATGCTACATGCCTTAAACATGATGCATGTTAATTATTTTTCAATAAAACTAGAAAAATAAAGAAAACTACAGGTGGGAAAGAAAGGCTCTGGAAGTGACTCTAGGCTGTGCCATGCACCCCACTTTTATGCCAGTTTAGATGCGAGAAGAGAAAGACAAAAGGATGGACAGACAGAGGGAGCCATTGCATTCCTAGACACAGAGCTCCAAGTGTACGTGGGACAGACCAGGAGCATTGTGGTTACTTGTACCTTAAAGGCACAAGGTCAACTGTCACACCTTCCAGACAGCAGATTCATTCCCACCTTACCCAGGTGGCTTCCGATCACAAGCGGAAAAAGAGAAAGGGCCACATGAATTTCCAAAGCAGAGAAAGAAGACTGTGACTTTGCAAGATGTCCAGTGCTCGTGGGGATGACAGCTGCTCCTAGCGCAGACTGTGCATTTGTTGGAGCCCTGACGTGGAGCTTTAATGGTCCAGTCATAACTGCTCCTCCCAGGGGTCTACCCGTCATCCCTGTATCCCTGTCTGCCCTCTGTCTGTGCAGATTTCCAAGCCAATTCTGTCCTCAAGTCAGAATCAAATATTCTGATTCTCCTAAATAATGTTTCTATATACAACTAATTATTCGTGTGTTCTGGATTATTTTTTTTTTTTTAAGAATGAGTTTTTGATTTTAGCCAAAAAAAAAAAAAAAAAAAGCTAAATAGGTTGGAACGGGGTGGAGATGAGGAGAACGGCAGAGCAGCTCCAATGCCTTCTCTCCGTGTGGCGACTGCTCCCCTGTGGGTCTGGGAGGAGTTGCAAACTCCCCGGGTATGAGGAGACTTACAGACAACCTGAGCTCATCCTATAATTAGATGCTTAGCACATCATTTCTGCCTGATGCTCCGAAATCTCATGGAGCCTACAGGGACCTCGGAGCCAGGACCCCGTGCTGGGGAGCAGCGCCTGAGCCGAGCCTAGGAGACCTCGGCGTCATGACGTGTTGCTGTCTCTTTAGCATCCACGACTTCTATGACCAAACGTGGCCAAACTCTGGTCTGTTTCTAAAGGACAGCCACAGCTCCAAAGAACACTCCGTCCTACCACAAATGCCGCGAGTGATGGGAGAGCTTGAATTTCTACCACCTGGACCCTCTAAAAGGTTCCAAATTATGGATTTGTTTTTCTTCTTTCCCTTGGTCTATGTGTCTATAAAATGAGCCTTTTAATCCAGCAAAGCTTGTCACATTTTCAATTTCTGTGCTAAGTAAAACAACAAAAAGTAAATTAGTGTTGCATATGTAATGGACATAAGAAAAAAAAAGTCTGAAGGAAATTCTATTAAGCCCACTGCCTGGTTACCTCGTTCTTAACATGGGCATGCCTGTTTCTAAAGCAAAGCCTTACATTTTCTCTAACAAAGGTTTGACGTTCACTAAAATGTCAGCTAAAGTTGCCAATAAATACTCAGGACTGGTGACTGGTCAGGGAGGGAAGGTTTAGTTATCCACGTTTTCATTAGTACACATGCAGAAGAAAAAAAACCTTTTAGTACTTAAAAGCCAAAGTCATGACGGCTGCCCAGAACTATGTGTGCTGAGGGATGGGCAAAAGAAAAAAAAAAAAAAAAGAAAAGAAAGAAAAGAAAAAAAGTGAGTAATAGCACGGAAGATATTTAAGGAAAGCAATGATTGAACTTTAAAAAAATACTGCAGACTCAAAATGCTGGCGGCAGACTGCTATTTTCACCAAAGCCGCTGATTTCTGAGAGGTCTTCTGCTTTTCCATATTTACGTCTTGCAAATGTTGAGCGTTATGGCGCTCAGATAGGTGTGGCTGACTTTGAAATTCAAGCTCGGGGCGCCTGTGGTCCATGAACCCGTCCAAATAGGGCTGGCGAGTCAGAAGCGAAACTGGCGAGTTAGGAAACTACCATAGTATATTGCTTTATCTGCACTGCATTTAAAGGATTTACCTATCTATCCCGCTGCAGACCCACTCATTGAGTAAGAGCCAACAGCATATGATTGTGTTAATTAATCTGCTATTGTGAGTAAAGGAACAGCTGCAGTGGTCTCGTGGATACGTTGTCAAAAGAAAACAATGTAATGTTAAGCCTCTGACTGCGTATTCTGTTACAAAGGAGGTTTATGAGAAGTTAAATTCATAAATCACAGATCATTTTTATAATAATAATAAATAATATCTGACCTTTAAAAGGAAGGTTTGAGTGTTCTTAATTTCGGCTTGAAATATGTTCTGATATATGATACCTAAGCTTTAACCCAATTCTTTGTTTTGAAAACAAACATTCCCCAGAAATGATGGGAAGGGGAAGGAGCGATAGAAATGACCTCTGACTGTACGAGATACATGCCATTGTAGTTCTAACAAAGATCAGAGCCCAAAATATCAAGTTAAAAGAAAAACTTGTTGGCATGCGTCCAATGTCTCATATAATAAAAACACAATTTCTAATACTATGCAGAAATGGAGAGAAAGGGGACATTCATTATGGGAAACACACATATTATTTACATGAGCTTTATCTTTCTTTATGCAGATAAGGCACAGAGAGCACTTTCCGTCTAATTACTATTCTGTGCCCCTCCAGGATGCAACCTTCCCACCCCCACCGTCACCCAAAATACAACCAAGACTCTGTGCCCACCTCCTGTGTGTACATAACCCATTAGCGAGAAGGCAAAGGAGGGTACACTTAGACAAAGGGAAATAAAACGTCGTGCCCTGGTGCTTAATCCAGGGCAACAACCTGGACCAAAAGTCAGAAAGAAAACACAAGACCGATCAAGGAATATAAAGTTGGACTATGGCTAACGGGATTTGGGAAAGAATAACGTCTTGTATATATTTGAAGAGCACGCATTTGAAAAAAAAAAAAATGTGGGGCTCCCCCAACTGACCAGGGCCAAGGCGTCCATGCACTTTACCTAAATCTTGCATGCCGAATCAGGGCGGTGTGGGGACACGGGACACTGCCCCGGTGCTTTCCGGTACCTAGTATTTCAAAAGCATGTTTCCTAGTTCATGGGCCTCAATGTTACTCTGTGTCTATTCTACCCACTCCCCCCACTCCCACTTTGTAAATGAAAAAGTCATTCGAGAGGGAAACCAAAGGGCTTGATTCAGGAATGCTGGGAAGCACAGGGCAGAAGAGGCAGGCGAAGTGGGTCTGATCTGTGCGTCCCTTCCCTTTGTTTAGGGAGATGACAACAAAAGGAAGCTATTTTTAGCTACGGATTGGCATTGTAAAACCAGGTACATGTATCGACCTGATAAGGAGACGGACTCTGGAGGCCCCTCCCCACCCAACAAACACTGCGGTGTCATTTGCAGCAGAAGCTCCCGTGCCCCAGGAACGCAAACTTGGAAGTGCAATCTCAACCTAGAAAAATCTCCCAAACAGGAGACGGAAGGTCTCTGGCTTGTTTTCTTACCTGATCACCCCTGAAGGAACGGTCCCCCCAGAGTGCTATGCTTGCTGCAGGTCACTTCTCTTGGATGCCATTTTAAAGGGGTTTATGGGGAGGAAAATTCTTATGGAGTGAGGATTGTGCAAAATAGCCTGCCGCTTGAGTCAGGACACAACTGATCCTTTATTCTCAGGAAAAGAAGCATCATAACTGTTGGCCATATCATTTCAAGATCCCTCAAATGCCCTGGTAGAAGCTTAAGGCATAGTTAAATACTGATGGGATTTTGCGTAGTTACCCTGCCCGCCCCATGTCCCAGACCCCTACCCAGAGCCCATGTCCCCCCATGCTCGCTCACTTCTGCTCCCCACAGACACCCCACAGACACAGCCAAGGCTCTGCCCCATAAGCAGCTGGCCCATTAGTCACCGGGCTGGGGTGTTCAGCAAACAAAGTCTCCATTATTACCAACTTTTACATTTTTTCTTCCAAATCCAGATTTTTCACTTTAAAATTTAAAAGCTCTTTTTTTTTTCCTTCTACCAAAATTTAAAAAAACAAAAAACAAAACAAAACTCTTCAGTGGGCAATCCGGAATACTTGACATTTCCCGATATTGTCCCACAGAAAAGACACCATCAACTCAGGGAGCCTTAGGCCATACTTAGGAGAGAGTGGCCTTTGGATAACAATAGGGCCTTATTTCTGTTTCCAGGAAAAGTATGTGGGAGAAGGAAGAAAACGCCCGCTGCTGGCCAGTGCAGAAGTTTCTTTAAGTATAACGTTATCCTTCGCGGCAAGGGAAACCGTGGTGACCCTCCTGTAAAGACGCCACACAATTTTGAAACCAGTGGTCCAGGTTCTGTTTCCTGTTTCCACCATGGGTTCAGCAAAAGGATGGGACCACCAGCTCCATCTGTAACGTGGAGATCTAAGAGTGATGCCTGCAGAACTCCTTCCCGGAGATGAAAAGGGTCTGTAAAATGCTAATTTTGAATACTTGTGAGTCTTTTGCCCTGAGTGAAGAAAATTTGCCTATTAGTCTTGTCTCCCTAGTCACAGGAGTGGTCCCTCCCACCCCCATCCCCACCCAGGCCCATTCTAGGATTTAACAAAAAGGATGAAAGTGAAGACTTTGTTTACTCAGCAGCAAAACTATTTACTGGTCTCAGGAGTGGTCAACTTCGTTTAAAAAAAAAAAAAAAAAAGAAATTCAGCAATGGCTTTTCTCCTCAAAAAAAATCAGTGTTTTCCTCACTGGTTCCCAGGTACTAGAGCCAACTGAAGGCCTCACAGGTACCTTCCTCTCCCTAAGCCTCTTAAACAACCCCCCATGTTTTATTTATAAAAGAGTTCCATTGTTGCAGAAGATTTGAGAAACCGAGAAAGGTACCCATGAAAGAAAATGAAAACCATTTTTAATTCTACCGCCTTCGCTGGCTCTAACACTTCATATTCTCCTTCCTAATCATAGTCACTTAAATATGATTAACACGTGCGTATTCAAACGTAAACAAAATAGAGATTGCATTTCGTTTCTTATCCCATTTTACCTCTTCACATAATATTCTGAGGGTAGTCTGAAGTCATTGTTCTGGAACATTCTGGCTACAGAACATCATATGCCACGGCTGCCACCTATCTTGTTTTACATTCCCTCTCTGAGCATCACTCCATGAGATGTGGGCCTCGTCCTCTTTAAGGTTTGGGAGACGGTCTTGCCGCCCCATTTCCCAGGAGCCCCAGGTGCCTAACGAGAGCTTTAGGTGTGGGGTTGAACTCCTCCGGGCCAGCATTCCAAGAGGGGGCTGCACTTGGTTATACATTACGGGGGGAGGGGGGTGGCGCTGTGCCACATTCTGATTTTCCATGATCTATCTGTCAAGAAACCTCAGTGAGCAGCCCTAGTGCTTAATGAGAGTCTAATGCTGTGGGAACTGGAAGTCATGTATAAAACGAAGAACAACAATAATTCAACATAAGCTGAATTTAAGAGTACTATAAAAGCATAAGCCAATCTCCAACAAAAAGGAGACATCTTGCTAAAAACCGCATTAGCAGCAAATGCCAGCCGTGGGCACTTATCTCCTTCAAGGGGAGACAGGAGTGGGGGGTGGCTGTCCGTTGTTCTGCAGCCCAGAGTGGCCTCCGGCTCTGGTTCTGGGAGCAACACCCCTTAACCTGTCCTCGATCCCACCTCGCTTTCTTGCTTTCAGAGAGGGGTGGTACAGTGAGCACCACGAGAATGTGTCTGTGAGATTCTCACACCAGGAAGACTCTGTTGAGACTCAGATTTAAAAAAAAAAAAAAAAGGTAACTAAACGATTTTTCTTTTTTAAAATTTCTAGAATTAATAATAAGACGTGCTCCTTGTGGAATGACAAAGATCATATCTCATTGCTAAAGGACTTGGGGAGAAGGAGAAAACCCATCTCCAAATTCCAGAGACAGGGATTTCATTCAGGAGGAGCCCCACCAAGCAGCTGGATGTATCAAGCGCTTCTCGAAGCTTAGGCTTAAGGGAGTCCAGCCGCCCTGCCAATCGGCGCCAGGGCTCCAGGCCACTGCCCGCAAGACCTTCACAGGCCACTAAGGTTGTCAAGGGCAGGATTAAAGGACAAAGGAGACACGCTGACTAGCATTACACAGAGAGAACGATCTGGGTCCAAGCTGGGTCTGCGTGTTGGAAGACCAGGCGGGTCTGGTGATATTCACCCAGACGGGGAAGGCATCTACAAGCTGGTGTCAATCCCAGATCGGATGCAGGGGCAGACAGTGAGAGAGGCCACCACAACCGGCCACCTGGGAGGTACGCACTGTGGCTCCCGGCAGAAGCCCTAACTGCTCTGGGTAATATTTCTGGAGCAAGTTGCATCCTGATATTTTAAGCTGAGAGTTTTATTGCTGCTGAAACCATACAGTTGAAAAGGAAATTGAACAGCCCTCTCTCTAAATCATCTGATTTATAGAAATTGAAATTGATTCATATAATTGGAGACCACTAATTATAGGAGTTGAAGAAGAAAGATTGTATGCCAAAGTTCTAATTGCTGAACTATCAAAGTTAGTCAAGATTTGTTTCAGGGAATGGGGGAAATTGTCATTTTCTCCAGAATGCCAGGGAATATGGTCATTATGCTAGCTTACCACTACTGTCTCTTTGCTCCTCATTTAAGGTTTTCTGAGAATGAAACAGCACGTTTGACCTTCCTGAGATGCTCCGGGGGGCTGATTTTTTTTTTTTCCTAGTCTTCTTTATTATTATGGAAGCAATACTCTACAGTAGGAAATATGGAGAGACAGAAACCAAGAAGGCCCCCCAGTGTCATGCCTACAAGCCCCCCACAGTAGCTCTTCTGCACTATCTTCTGCACATGTCTTTTCATGTGGCTGGACTCACGGTCCACTTTCGGTTGTGCTTCCTTCTTTTGTTCTTGTGCACAGTCCTGAAAAACCATCATTTTAATTGACTGCACTACTGTCCATCAAGAAGACCTGGTTGCATGGAAAACCCCAATGCCATACATTTAGCTCGATTCCCGTCTTAATTTTTGACATCTTAAATGATGCTATAATGAACATTGCGCACATATAGCCTTTTTCGTACTTTGGATAAATTCCTTAAAATAGATCCTCAGAAGTGGAATTACTGGGTCAACGAGTTTAACATGTTATTACTCCTGATAGGTATTGACAAATTGCCTTCTGTGGGGACTTCAACCATTTAGAATGCTACCAGCATTATTGGAAGTCCTGGTTCCCTGTCTCCTCAGCAGCCAGGAGATTTAGTTTTTAATATTTGTTATAATTCAATAGGCCCCAAACGGTAACTTGATTCTTGATTTAAGTTTGCAATTTTTAAATACTAGAGCAGCCGATCCTCGTTCCTTGTCCTTGGGAGTTCCATTACCTCGCAGGCGAATTATCGGCTCTTGCCCTTTATCTGAACCGAGGAAACGTTTGTGGAGCGCCAGGACCAAGTAGACCAAAATCAGGTAGGTGACTACAGAAAAGGCAGACCCCACATGTGGACTGAGGACCCCCTCCCCCTCTCCCCATGAGGAAGCAAGCCACAAGCCACCGTAAAACAAGAGCACTCGCCTACTGGCCCCCTGGCTGGATCCTCTCCAGCCTTGGCCTCTGCGTCCCTGCCTCTTGCTGTGGGTTCTCCAGGCTGGTGGTATGATAAAAGGAGGCATGAGGCATCTTCCTCTGAAATTTGATTTTGCTAACGAGGTAGACCAAATTAAGAAAAAAACCTGAGAAAGTGACATTAATTTGGAACAACAAAACAAAACCAACAATAGTTTGATTTTCCACTCTACAAACCCTATAGCACTTTACAAACAAAGTAATTAATCCTTATAACAAAGAAGGGAGAGGCCCCCCTTTCCTGAGTTCCAGAAAAATTAAGAGCCGTTACACTGAGTTTCAGAGTCCTTGCTAAAGAGACCAAGAGAAGACTAGAAGACAGAAGGAAGAAAGGAAGGGGGGGGGAGGGTAGAGGGAAGGAGGGAGGAAGATAAAGAGGGGGGAGGGAGGGAGGGAGGGAGAGAGAGAGAAAAAGGAAAGTCCACCACTAGCCCAAGAGAACCAAACACGGAATGTGAGTGTCCTCCAGAGGTAAGCTTTCAGAGGGCTAGAGGATGTCCCAAATAGACAAATCTTTCCTGGCAGAAAGCAGATTACTGGTTTCCTAGGGCTGGGGGTGACAAGGGGGTTTGAGCTGATAGCTAACGGGTATAGGGCTTCTCTCCAAGATAATGAAGATGTTCCGAAATTGATTGTTGTGAGGGTTCACAACTCTGTGAACGTAATGAAAATCACAGACTTACACACTTTGCATGGGTGAATTGTATGGTTTGTGAATTATATCTCAATAAAGCTGCTACAAACAGAAGACAGCTAGAAGCTTAAAGGAATCCATGTAATGAGGGAGAAGTGCAAAACACTGTTGCCCAGAGAAAGAAAAAGGACAAGGAAAAACATTTACTTGATATATGAAAAAGTAAAAAGAGAGCTACCCGGCTAGATTTGGATTTCTGGAACGTTCCTTCATTCCACAGCATATATGGAGGGCCTCCTGGGTGATCAGGGGTGGAAGGGCAGGAAGAACAACTGTGAGATGGCATCCTCACTGGTGGATAGATGGGCTGGGTGCCCAGAGAGCATTCTGGGTGCCCCCCAATCGCAAAGGAGGGTGTCTTCCAGAGGAATTTTCAAAGGGAGGCAGGAGCTACCAGGCAAAGACATGGGGCAGGGGTGTTCCAGAGGGAGGGGACAAAGCATGTAAAGAACCCCAAGGGATGAATGAATAAGGGGCTGGGAGATCCCAGTAGTCAGTCCAACCAGAACCCAGAGTGTGGGGAAGAAGAGAAGGAGCTATAGAGACAGACAAGTTTTGGACCCCAAAGGGTCTCGTCAGAATGTGGCCTTCTGTAGAGAGCAGTGGGAAGCCACTGAGTTGTTTCAGACTGAGCAGCAAGTGGCATGATCAGCTTTCTGGGGGTTTGGAGAAACCTGGTTTGAAGAGTAGGCTCCAGAAACAGAAGCTGTATTTAAGAGGGAATGCCACAGTATGTGAAATAAGGCACTCACTCTGGAAACAATTGGATTCATTCAAGAGTTCTGTAAGAGGCAGAAAGACTCCCATGGGAGTTTGGGAGGAAGTCACTTGGCTGTCTCCTGGACTCCTGGTCAGCTAATGGTGGACTGGGGTTCTGTTCTTGTGCATCACCAGAGAATACAGGAGGAGGGACCCATCTGAGGGCAAAGGGTTCCCAAACTCCCTGTTGAGTGGGAGGTGCTAGTGGGAAGTGGGAAGAAATACAGCCCTGCCTGGAGATGCTGGAGCAGGTCCCAGCCGGGTCTCTGATACATTTCACAGAGTGGGTCCAGACCATGCCCTCCTAGAGACCAGCTGACCTCACCCACGGAGGCCGGTCTGCTCCATGACCTGGCATCCTAGTGACCACAAAGCACAGAAGATACCACTCAGACATGGGAGGAGGGGGGAGCATAGAGATGCATGTAAAGAAGGAGACTAGCAGTAAGGTCACTGGTTTGAAATAGCTGGGAAAAGTACAGAATAAGACATAAAACCTCGTGGTTAGGGCAAGGCTAAAATCTGGAAAGATGGGAAGTAGAAGGTGGACTACCCCAACAGCCAGGTCTTCTCTATCCCAAAGGAAAAGGCCATTACAAATGGTCAGGGAGTGGTCTGTAGAGAGGAACCTCACGTCTTCGGCTCCTAGATTCCCAAGGGTGAAGCATAGAGGAGTGGGCAATGATGAGCCCAAGGAGGGACACACAGACTGTGTGCTTGCTGAGAGCTTGCAAAAGGCCTTCCCGACAGATGGGAGAGAGAAATGGTGTGCTCTGGACACAAAACTCCCAGTTCCACCAGTCAAGAGTCCGGGTGCCCGACTGACAGAGCCTTTCACTGTCTGACCATCCATTAGACCTATCAGCTGGCTAAAAAAAACAGGCATCAGCCCTTATGATTACTACTATTGTCTTCATTCATGTGACGAGGGCTTGACCTATCTTGATGATAGCTTCACTTTCCAGACCAGAGAGAGCAAGGGAATTTTTTTTTTTTTAACTCTAGATTGAGTTCTAATGAATTATGAGCTGGAATCTTGGACAACTATAACTACGTAGTCTTGCAGTTCCCAATTCCCTGGGACAGGGCAGGCTGGGCCAGACAGGGGCAGGGAGCTGGGACAGTGGTCAAAACCACAGAGGTGGAGCCCAACAGACAGGGATTCGCCGTCAGGTCCCAGCGCTGACGTCAGGTCCCAGACACTGGGGAAGTGACTGAACATCTCTAAATCTCAGATCCCCCATTCACCTCTAGAGGGTAAAATCAGTACCTATCTCATAAAGGTTTTATGAAGCTTACATCCATTTAACAGGTTAGCACACTGCCTGGCATTCGTTAAAAAGTCAATAAATGTTTGTAATTCATCATTAACCGGTGTGCATCCTTTTAGGGTGCCAAGTCTCAAAATGCTTGAAGCAAAGAGAGGGAGGGTTCCAGGGCACGAATGTCCAGGCAAGCCAGGTGAAGCCGGGACATCCCAGCGAGGGAGAAGAGGGCGGCCCAGAGAAGCCCATGGGATGCTCAAGACAGGAGCTCTGGGGAGAGCACAGCGGGCCTCCGACACACGCACGCACGCATATACCTGCTCGTGCATTCGCACGCGGACACAAACACACGTGCTCACACACATGTATGCACACGCGTCTAAACATACACGCATCTTTACACGGGCTCAGACTCGTGTCCATGTGTCAAGTAAGCCAGGGCACTGACTGATGACTTGGATGAAATATGGGAAAAGAAAGGGACATGCGGCTGGAGAGTCCTAGACCTAAGCGGCTACGACCGGCTACGACCTACCTTCGGCAAAGGCTAAGAGAATGAAAACATTATTAAAGACAGCACGGGAAGCACCCTTTAACGACGTTACATTCGGAGCAAGAAAGAGACAGAGGAAGGAGCTCTAGGCCTGCTGTGAGGGGCAGGGACACCAAGTCAGAGAATCAAAAAGTTGGCGTCTTCACCGTAGCCAGCCTACTTCCTGCCGCGGCGGGGAAGGCTTGCCGGAAGTGGATCCCAGGCTCCCGGAAGGGGGCGGTAGCGGTGGGGGCCATGTGACTACTCCTGGCCAATGGGATATGGGCAAAGCGAAGCACTGCCCCCCCCCCATCGCCCGCCCACTTCCAGGTCTACCAGAAATCCCCTGCGGTCCTCCTCGTTCTCCCTGGCCTGACAGCCGATTCCGACGCCCTTTGCGACCTTGGGAGCTACATTTTGAAGATGACGGAGAGCCCACTGGCTTGGTCCCTAAATGAAAGCCCCTCATGTCCTACATGGGTTGGATTTTCTGTGAGAGAGCAAGAGAAGCCTGCCGCTGTGTCCCGGCACTGCAATTTTAGGGTACGTCTGTGACAGCAGCCAGTGCTATCCACAATCATAGGGTCCAAAGCCCAGAGCAGCAATATAGAATGGTGGAGAGGGCAGGGTCTCACCCTGGCCCCCCGAGGAAGAACTTCAGCAGCCGCCAGTGATCAGCAGGGAAGCAGTGGCGCCCACACGGGCAAATACTCTGCAACCCGGGCCCCAAAAGACGAGGAGCCCTCTTAGAGCAGGTCACGCTGTCGGCCCACGTGCATTAGCCACACGGGATCAGGAGGCAAGGAGAGAGACAGTCAGGCAAGCCTCAAGGCAACACGACTTTTGTGCCCCGGCCCCAGGGAAGCCCAGGACCATGAGCAGATTTCAGGGCCATTCAAAGGGGCAGGGTGGGGACAGGAGGGACAGGGAGAGAACGTTTACTGGGTGCCTGCTCTATGCTGTGTTCTCTGCCTGTGGAAGGAGGGCAATGCGTTGTGTACAAAAGTCACCGGAGGCTGAGACTGACAGTTTCTTCTGAGCACACACCCAAGGCACACACACAAGCCAGGATAGGATGCCAGGCTCCTGCAAGGCTGTGTGCACAGCTGGGATCCAGACCGTGCCTGCCCACTCGGAGCGCCTCTTGGAGCAGTAGACTTCCCATCCCAAGCACTTGCTAAATGGGAGCTCCCCAGACATAACAGCCCTCTGGAGTGGTGGAGGGCGTCTGGCCTAGAGGTGCCTTCGCAGAGGCAGCTGCCATAGACCACCCAAACCTTGAAATTTCTGCCTGAGAGCACACAGGAAGTTTAGATTAAATCAGCCAAAATGACTTCATAGCATATATTTCTTAATATCTGATTCTCCAGGTCAAGCATAATACTTTCTCCTGGGGGGGGGGGGGGAGAAAAAGAAGAAGAAAAACAAAGGAAGAAAAAAAACCCAACACCCAAGAATTCTCCGCACCAACAGCTTTTTTGGACGTGATCAATCAGCATTCTGACTCGCCCACGCTGACCCCCATCCTTTGTCCCTCTGAGGGTGCCAGAGTCTGGATGAGGGGCACAAAGATGATGCGCACGGGGAAGCACATGGTGTCTTTAAAAAAAATTAATAAAGAGTTGCTATTTTTCTTCAGTGCTAGAAAAAGTACACAGATTTTTATTTCTACAGAGTAAGGAAACTCTATACCCTGACCTAAGTGTTTTATAACAACAGAGGATCCCCTGAGACGAAGGGAAAGAATCATCTTTTCCTTTTATTCCAGACGGTGATAACTACCATGGAGCAGGAGGGGGAGATTTCCACTTCACTTAAGTCCTTCCATTCATCAGCTAAACTCAAGAGTCTGTGGCTATTGTGCCTGCCTGGCCATCCCCAAGCTCGGTGAAGCAAGAAAGCAGGTCCCAGTTTCCGTGGGCGAGAGCCCCGGCCGCCAGCTCAGACAGCCCCCGGGACCCAGCACTCCAGAGTACTGGGTTGTCTCAAAAGTAGCAGGAACCAACCACTACTGGAAAACCCTGCTTCCTTCAAGTCGTAAAGGAGAAAAATTCTACTAAAGGGAGATGCATTTGAAAGGCAGCCAAAGCCTCTTTTTTTCATGCCTTGGGAGGTTGCTGTTTTATAAAATGCATGTATGTCCTATCACTTTGCGGAAAGGCATTCAACACACTTGGTCTGTCAATATTTGTTGTTGCATCATGAATATCATGAAGAACATATACTATTCTTGTATCACGAACTGCTCTAGGCACTGGATTACCCACATGGAGGAGACAGAACCCTTCCCTGCTCTCGGGAAGCTCACATTCTACAGAAAGGTAGAGAAGGTGCTGGTAAAACCAAGACGCTTCCAAATCATTATCTATATAAGAGCAATGGGATATTTGGGGACTGATGGTGTGGGGGGCATGGTGAAGGTGAGCTTTGACTTTGGACGGATGGTTAGGGAAAAGCAGAGAAGAGTGGGATTTTACAGAAAAGAGCAGTGCAAAGATCACCCTGGGGCAGGTCCATACTGGAGCATTCGGAGGAGCAACAAGCCAACCAGGACAGCTGGAGAGTAGCGGATGAGAGAAGCAGCACAGAACAGAGGCCCAAGGGGCAGACAAGGCAAATGAAGATGTTGGCAGTATTATAGGAGACCACTAGAGGTTTTTAGATGTGCTTCCCTTCTCTCTGGGGGCTGAAGGAGCTCTTAAAAGACTAGAGACCCGGGCGCCTGGGTGGCTCAGTGGGTTAAGCCGCTGCCTTCGGCTCAGTTCATGATCTCAGGGTCCTGGGATCGAGTCCCGCATCGGGCTCTCTGCTCAGCAGGGAGCCTGCTTCCCTCTCTCTCTCTGCCTGCCTCTCTATCTACTGTGATCTCTGTCAAATAAATAAATAAAATCTTTAAAAAAAAAAGACTAGAGGTCCAAGTGGTCTGTTCCCCATTCCCACCAGGTCCCCTGTCTCCAGCCAGAGTGTAGGGAGCCACAGAGGGAGTCAGTATTCTGATTTCTTTTTATATTTAAAGTCAAACAAATAGAATAACCTCAAAAAGGTACTTTATTCTTTGTTAAGCAATATTCCAACAATCAGTGTTGAACCCTTTGACATTTATGGGTACCTGTCGGAGGCCCATTTTCATTGAATTGTATACAGTATGTGTCCACAAGTTATTAACATTTTCCTGCTTAATAAATCCATGTGTGCCATTAACAGACAAATTAAATTACCTACACTGTTTGCCTACTTAAAAAAAAAAAAAACAACTCCTCAATGGAAGGCTAGGATCCCCTAAATTTCATTTTTTCTCATTCCAAATGCCTGGATGCTAATGACCAGAGTCCACAGGACCAATACAGCTACGGAGCAAATGGCTTCAGAACAGCTCACTCAGAACATATTTGGGGTCTCCCTTGGAACAGGGGAGAGGAGGAGGAAGACCTGTTACCTCAGAGGCCTTGGTCTGCACCTCTGCCCCTGGAGTGAGAATCTGAGAACACCGGGGCCCAGGCTCTTCCCTGACACATGGAAGAAGCCCCTTGGGGCACCTGGGTGGCTCAGTGGGTTAAGCCTCTGCTTTCAGCTCAGGTCATGATCTCAGGGTCCTGGGATAGAGCCCCGCATTGGGCTCTCTGCTCAGCGGGGAGCCTGCTTCCCCTTCTCTTTCTGCCTGCCTCTCTGCCTACTTGTGATCTCTCTCTCTCTCTGTCAAATAAATACATAATCTTTAAAAAAGGAAGAAGAAGAAGAAGGAGGAGGAGGAGGAGGAGGAGAAGGAGAAAGAAGAAAGAAGAAAGAAGAAGAAAGAAGAAGAAGAAGCCACCCACAAGCCCTTTCAACCCTGACTGGGTGTCTAAAATGACACAGGAAGATTCTTCCCTGCCCTCATGGGCTGGAAATTCAAAACCACAAAATGCACTTGACTAGAAAGTGACAAGTTCTTAGGAGAATTTCAGAAAAGCAAACAGCTTAAGGCTTGGAGGGGAGCAGACACAGCTCTAGCACCTTAAGATAGGGGTGGGATTTGAACGTGGTCAAGTGGGGCGGAGAAGGCATTCCAATTGGGCAGAACCCCACCCCCCAACAGGTGCAGCCAAGTGTGGGGTCATGCCAGACATGGGTGGGGGGGGCAGGGGGGGGCAGGAGAGCGGAGGGTTGGTGTGACCAAAGTTCAGGGACAAGGTGGGGAGGGCAGGAAGGAGCTTCACCCCTGCCCTGGCCCGCTGCTCTCACCCATGCTCCCAGGGACGCACAGAGGAGCCCCACCCCATCACTGGCTATGGTGCCAAGAGGAGGAAAGGGGGAGGGGAATTACTGAAATGTCCACCAGCAGGGCAATAGCTGTAAACATAAACAACCCTCACTCCAGGGCCACGCTGCGTGGGACGTGCAAAGGAGGGAGCCAGTGCTTGGGCGTCACATAAGATCACGCATACCCCGTATCACTGAAAGAGAAAAAGCACGTTGCAGAATCTCAAGAAGGTATCATTGATGGTGAAGAGAAGAAAGGGAGGGATGGAGGGAGGGAACCACTGGTGAGGGAGTAGGGAGGGTTCACAGGGGAGGGGAATGGCGAGGAGAGGAGAAAAGGCAGGAGGCTGAGACCCATTTAGGGGACAAGAGGGAGGACCAGGAGAGAGAGAGGTGACAGAAAAAAAAGACTTTATATGATGTAGCATAATTCAGTCGTTCGCTTGGGTTTAGAAACCCAGCCAACTGTCCACTGTCTCAGTATTTTGATAATGATGACTAATGATGAATCTAGAAGACTGATTAATAAAAAATGATCTGCTCCTGTACTCCTTCTGATTGTAAATATCAACCTTAATTAATAGTAATCAATGTTAGCAGTAAGAGAAAATCCAAACTGCTTACTGCCCCAGAATATCCTCCCTCAGCAGCATGAGGGTGCTTTGACCCCCTGCAAGAGGAGAGGGAGGGAAAGCAGACTTCCCCAGGCCGAGGCCAGGCCACTGCCGGGGACCTGGGAGCTCCAGAAAGGTCTGAGGAGGGGGTGGATATCACAGGGAGGGAAGGTCACGAGGACCCAGGATGCATGTCACAGCCAGGAACCCTCCACGTTCTCAGTTGTATCCAGGCTACAAACCTTGGTTGTGTCTCACACACGTGGCCCAGAAGCCCAGCACCTGCCACAGTACATTGTGGCCTGGCATCAAGGCCCTCCACAGTGTGGCCCTCCCCTCCCCTTCAAGAGTCACCTACTTCCACTCCCCGACACACTCCTAGCCCTCCCAGCCAGGTAGAGATGCTGTCCTCGACACACCTATCTTGCTGCCACATGTCCCCTTTGTCCTTCTGTGCCTTCTCCCCCACATGCCCTCCTCCCTCTCTCCAGGCTACAGAGGGACAGACTCTGCAGAAGTCCCCCTTCCTCCATCCATGCGTTAACAAATACTTAATGAGCATCTACTGTGTGCCAGATACGGGATCTTGTATCTAATCCTTACTGCCTTACAGACTGTAAACCGTCAGTGTCTCCCATTTCACAGATGGGGCATTTGAGGTGCTGAAGGTCTCTTGCTCAAGGCCACACAAGCTGACTCTTGAAGGAACTGAGATTTGGACCCCCATCTCTCTGACTCCATGGTGGGAGGAGACAGACAGGGGCAGAAGCACAAGCACCATCAAGGAAATGCGGGCGTCAAGGGCAGGGGTTTCACTGCCCATAGTGCACACAAGGATGGACAGAAAAAGAGAAAGAGGCCGCAGAGAAAGAGGCACTTGAACTGAAAGAGACTCACGAAATGAGCAGGAACTCCCTGACACACAGTGAGGTGCCTGACGGACACAACTGAAGGAAGAGCGTCCGCAAAGCCTGAGAGGCACGGGCCAGCACGGCACATTCCAGAAACAGCAGACAGCCCCCGACCTCTGCCGTGCTCTCCTTTGAGGCAAGGGTTAAGATTCTGACAGGGAAAGAGGAGGAGAAAGATCTCTGTGATGATCCATGTAAGGCGAGCAGCAAGTTAAAGGCACAGACGAGAACGGTCCCTGTGGTCACAGCAACAGAGAAAAGGATGCCTTTCCTTGAGTGGCCTGTCCCTGGAGGTGCGTTTTTCCAATACTGTGCCCGGTGACTCGGTTTTCACCTGGGAGTCTCCGTCACGCGGAAACCAGCCATTTATTAATTTTTGCAACAAGTACTCAACTTCATTACTCACTTTCGACATCGCATGTTTACATAATCTTTCTCCGGCTACAGGAGTCGCGCGGCAATATCCCCGGGCAGCCGCCGCAGGGAGATACCAGGCGTAGTTAGGGACGGCAATGTTACAAGCCCGCGCCATGCAGGGTAATTACACAGATCCGACTCGCTACCGCTCTCGTCCGCAGGTACTCCTGGAATGCAGTGTCCAAATTTGCATGCGAGATGCTGACCAATAATGTACATTTTAACTTACCACGGCAAATAAAACTCCATGCCATATGGCTGATTAGAAATACTCTCTCCTTCTCTAAACAGCTGGGTGAGTAACAGCGAGGAGAAGGCGGTTGGCAGCTGTACGTCCTTTTCGCCGGGCTGCCGCTGCAGGGGTCTATGCTTCCACAGGTATGCACCTGAGCCCAGGGAGTGAGACGTCCTCCTCCCCGAGCGAGGGAGAGGCGAGGAGAGGGGCTGCCATCGTCAGGTGTCCCCCTCCAGCAGGGCTCCCTGGGTTGCCCAGCACAAACAGGCTCATTGTGCGTCTTGTAAATAAGATGTTCAAAGCTCTTGCAGGGAGAAAGTGCTGCTCTGGGCACTGAGGAAAAGGAAGGACTCCCATCCCCCACCTGCCCCCAAATAAAGACGTACATTTTTTTTCTTTTTTTAATTACGGAGTTGTACTGTTTGCTACTAACTGCCGCCTCACGCACACCCTTGACCATTCTCTGCCTGTCTCTCTCTGTCGCAGACGGATCTCAGGTCGACTTTGTCATGTTCCCCGGCAGGTGGCTCAGCAGGACTGCCGCACACACTTGTGCTGTGCCAACACGCTGGGCTTCACTGGTGTCACCCACACGGATGCGGGTACCTCTGACCCTCCACGGCCAGCCACCCCATTCGGCTGCCCGGGGAGCCATGCCTGCCAGCACGGAACTCCTGAACTGTGCACGCAGGGCTCTGGGTGGGGGAGTCTGGGGGATCCAACCACAGTTCCAAGTGCAGGGCTGGCTTTGCAGGAATGAGATCAGTGCCCGCACACAGGACCTCTGGCTTAAGAAGGACCCCGACTTTGCTTTAATGTTCTCTGGTCATTCTCTCGACATCCTTAATAATTTTGAACCCTGAGCCCCACCTTTTCATTTTGCACTGAGCCCCAAATTCTGCAGCTGGTCCCGCCTACTAACTTTCGCTGAAAAGGGTGTGACTTTCCAGGGGAGGAACCTACCAAACACAACCTCTGCCAGCTGACCAAGGTCAACATCAACTGTAGTGAGTCATGTCCTGATATGATGTGAAAGCATTTTTACCTCTGTGGTCTTCCTCCTGAAACCCCATAACCCCAGCCTGGCTCCGAGAGAAGCCTCATACAAACCCTAGAAAAGACCTGACCAGGACTCCTCAAAACTGTTGTGGTCACCCAAATCCAGGAAGGTCGGGGAACCGGTCACAGTCAAAAGAAGCCAAGGAGACTGGCAACTAGGATGTGGACGGCAGGCGGAGGTGGGAACTATGCACTTGACCCTCACTCAGGGCTGCTATGAACCAAAAACTGCTCTCAAAGATCAAGTTTGTTCATTAAAAAAAAACTAAATGCAATGTGGTATCCCGAATGGGATCCTGGAACAGATAAGGACATCAGGTAAAAACGAAGGAACTTAAGTAAGCACGGGCTTTAGTTAATGATGACCCACCCGTATGGACGCATTCCTCATGACAAATGCATCCTAGCCATGTTAGCAACAGGGGAATCTACACTTTGTACTATCCTCGATGCTTTTCTAGAAATCTAACACTAAAGTAGAAAGTGGACTACCCACTCACCCTCCCAAAAAAGCCTGCAGCTGAAGGGACTGTAGTGCCAACGGTGCCAACGGGTGAAGCTTGTGGGGGGGGGGGGCAGCAGACAGGGACCCCCCCTCCCTCCTCCCTAGGACCTGTGCTGCCCACTAGATCTCCCATCCACCGTTCACCCCGGAAGAGGTTATGGGGTCACCAAGAAACAAAAACACACTTTAAAAATAACCCGAACTCCTAGAATACTTTTTTTTAAAAAATTACATTTCTCCCTCTGGAGACCACAGGGTGCTGTCGAATTCTCTGGCGGCTTTGCCATCCACTAAATACTGCGCTTCTTGCTGTAAATACCGTGTGGGGAAGATACGGGCAGGTCGGGAGAACCCGAGGAAGCAGAATTTGCCCAATTCCACTTGTAACCTGCCTTGAGCTCCCAAGGCAGCCGCTGTCTATCTCTGGCATCCTCCACGGTCCCTGAGGGGGGCCGTGGGAGCCGTGAGCCAGCTGGGCCATTCCTGGAGGATCAGGGTACCGAGTGGGGAGTGGGGACTTCTGTCCACAGCTGCGTTTCACAATCAAAAACTTGCCAGGCATCCCCCTTTCAGACGTGCCACCATCAAGCCCAGGGGTGTCGGGGACCCCAGAAGTGGGGAAAGGCCTAGAGGCATTGTCTCGTACTGTTTGAATGTGATGTTCTCCTCGGAGGAGAGGGATCTTACGTGTGGATCCCTGGGCAAGGGGAGGTCCGAAAGAGCTCACAGCAGGCTGCAGCCTCCTGTCGGCTCCTTTTCGGCTCTGTTCATGGTTAGAGAACTTGATCAACAACACAGCCTTTGGGGCGACTGCTGAAAAGGTGCTGTAGACTGAAAGTGTGTGTCTCAAAAAAAAAAAAAAAAAAAAAAAAAAACGCCTGAGTTGAGATCCTAACCCCCAGTGCACTGGTCTTGGGAGGTGGGGTTTTTGGAGGGTACCTAGGTCATAGGGGCAGAGCCCTCAGGAATGAAATTAGTGTCCTTACAAAAGGGACACAGAGAGCTCCCTCCCTCTTCTACCAAGGGGTGTTTCAGTGAGAAGCCAGTCATCTGTCAACCAGGAATCCCGCCTGGTCATGACACAATGAATCAGCCTTGACCTTGGACATCCCAGCCTCCTGAATGTGAGAGAGGAATTTCTATTGTTTGTATACTCACCAATGGTATTTCTTACAGTAGCCTACCCCCTGTAGGAAGCAGAATCTACAGCCACCTACCCATGGCCTTGGGTCATGGTATCTGGGCCTCCCAGGCACCAAGGTAGAGAGAACTCCCCAGGAGGCCAGGAGAAAAGCCTGTCCTTAGGGGACAGTGGTAAAGACACTCATCTGGCCTCCCAGCATTCTCACCTAGAACAGAAAGAATGAAATTGTGCCTGGCGTACCCTTGAGCCTTCAAGCCAAGCCAAGGCATCCTCGCCTCACCTTCCTTGTTGATCTCAGCATTGGGCGCCCACTCTTGCCCCCGGCTGCAGATTGGCACCGGCACCCAGGACCTGTAGAGCCGGGCTCTACTCTGCTGCCTGCCCCCAGTGCACTGGCATCCCCCTCAAGGTCATCCTGTCCTTCCCACCATCTTGCATATGCCTCTCTCCTACTGCCACCCCCATCAGGAGGCCCGCAGCCCTCACAAACCCTGGTGGATCCACATCACTCAAGCTAACCCTGAGATAAGGTGGGCCTTTCAGCTTGTGCACCCTGCTCTGCATGGACACCTCACCCCAGGTTATGTGAGCGGAGGAAGGGGATGTGTGTTTTCTAGCACCTCGCATGTTCCCCGGGCAGCACTTGCTACATGGTGCAAGCCACAGCCTGGGGTGCTCCCTAGGTGATCCCGCCCAGTCTGCCTCCGCCAGGCTCCTGGGTCCTTCCTCTTCGTCCTTCCAGATGCAAGGCGTGGCTCCCCCTTCCTGCTTCCACCAGACACCCAAGTCAGTCCCCTGCCCACACAAAATCGAGAAGACCTCAGCTTCCCTGACTTCAGCAATAACCTGGGCTGTGTTCCCCAGTGAGACAGGGATTCTATTTTTAAAAGGCGCGGGACAAGCTGGGAGGAGAGCACAGAACTTCCAATGAAACCTACGGACACCAGTGACCATCTTCTGGAATGCTGTGGCTGTTAAGCACCTACCGCGGAGCACCGCTGCCTTTCTTAGCCCACTCCCTCCAGAGCCAGCCTGTGCTCGGGGCCAGGCCCTCCTCTTCCCTCACTGGCCCTGCCCCACGGTGCTCCACCCAGACCCACACCAGCCCTCTCACGGCCCACTGGCGCTGTGGCCACGGTGCCCTATGAGGCAAGGCTGCCACGCTCCTGCCTCTGCGGAGAGAGCTGGGGCCCTTCGAGGCACACAGAGGCCCTCCCGGTGGCCCAAGTTCTGATCAAAAGCTGATCCCCGTCCTCAGCCCGGAAACCAGCAAAAATGCCAAGTCCCAGGGCCGAACACATGCACTTTGCTCAGGCCCCGCTGGCTCCTGGAGAGCCGGGAGCATAGAATACAACGCATTACCTTAAGGAACTCAAGTCTGCCCCTGGGGCGGGTGGAAGGAGAGGCAGAACACGCCCTCCGCCTTCATGCATTTATTCAGAAGCGTTGACTCCAGTAGCCAAAAGGTAGGACCCAGAGAGGGATGACTGGGAAAACAGACTGTGGTCTCCATGCAATGGAGCACCAGCAGCCTTAGAAAGGAAGGCACTCCCGTCCCAGGGCTTGGCACAGATGAAGCTTGAGGACAATATGTTAAATGAGACGCCCGTCACGAAGGACAAAGACTGCCTGAGTCCACTCCCCAGTAGTCCCTGGGGCACTCAGACTCACAGACAAGTCCAGGGTGTGTTTGCCAGGCTGAGGAGAGGGGAGGGCGAGTTACTGATGGAGGGGCACAGCATTCCGGTTCTGCAAGATGAAAGCGTTCGGGGGGGGGGGGGTGGAAGGTGGTGATGGCTACCAGCAGTGTGAGGGTCGTTAACGCCACAGAACCACATGCTTACACACGGTCACGATGTGTATATACCAGGGTTTTTCTTGCAAAGTGTTTCCCGAGCCTCCAGCACGTGCCAGGCACTGTTGGGGGGCCTGGCCACGTAGCAACAAAGCAAGCAGAGTCCCACGGAGCCTGCGCCGGGGCGGGGGGGTGAACGAGACCACAAACAAGCGTGTGGCTGAACGGGAGGAGGGAGCCCACAAGTCAGGAAATAGCCCACCCATGCTTTCCAGGGGCCTCCGGGTGAAAACAGAGAACAGCGCTGTCACAGCGAGGCTGGTCAAGGGATGCTTCCTATCGCGTGTCCCCGAAAGGCCACCTGGAGGAAGCGAGGCTGGAAGTGAGGTCTGGGAGATGACACGCAAACAGCCTGTGGCACACGGTGTCCAGAGGCTCTCTCATGCCTCAGAGAGGACGGACCTTGCCCAGGCCACCAAGAGGGCCAGCTCTGTGGGGCTGAGGCCAGAGAGATAGGGTGTCGGGGGCGATTACGGGACCTCGCCGGCTACGGTTTTATTCCACGTGGAGATTTCTAAACATGGACAGGATGTGGGTGAGTCATTCCTATGACCACTCCGATGCCTGGACCAATGTCACGACTCACCCCACCATTACCAGGAGTTCCCAATCTCTAGGATCCTTTTCCCTCAAGGGTTCTGGCATGTTCCATCCAAATCCCCCAAGAAGTTGAAGCTACCAAAAGTGGCTTCTGAGCCTCCACCAGCCTTGCTTTCCCCATCCAGGAGCTCAGGTAAGAGAAGCCCCATCCTGGAGGAATGTTTTCCCCTCAGGGGCGCCCTCCTTCTCCGCCTGCCACTCATGGCTTCCTTGTCCTGCCGTCTCCCAGAGCCTTGCGGGCTTCTCCAACTAGGGCTCGTATCTCAGAGATTCCTCAACTGTTGACCAAAAAAGGACAGTCGACTTCAAAGCTCTTGGTTTTACAAATCTGCAGCAGAAGCTGCACAGAGGTGATCTGGGGTCTCATGGCTCCATGTGACGTCCAGGAAAACTTCCACCAGACTCATGGCTGCCCTGACCCACCATGTGAAGCCCGCCCCCCAACAGTTTTTTTTTTCTGTCTGCATTTATGAAATGGCTAGTAGAAGATGGGTTGACATTTCAGGAAAGGGGGATCCCTATGCCCCAGACACACAGAGGTCAGTGAAAAGCCCTTTGCTCCAGAGCTCCTGCAGGGCTCAGTGCCCAAGTGGCCCCTAGACTTTGACTAAACCGACCTCCCAATGCCTGCTACTAGTTTGGGGGCACCATTCTGAATGAAGTTCCTGCCTTGTGGTGAGCTCCATGAGGCTCATCTCCAACCACACCCCTGCCAACCCCTGGGACTGCCCTCCTAGGTTATCTGTGGCAGCCACAGAATGTGGCCAGCTCAACACAAAAATGGCTGCAGGCTCGTTTTCCACATTGCTGCCACAGAGCAGAGATGGTCCACGCTCCGCCGACCACAGGACCGCACTATCCTGGCCTCCGACGGGCACATGGCTGGCGAGGCTGCTAGTGCACCCAAGGAGGGGGAGAGGAAGGAAAGAAAGCCGGTCTGAGGTACATGGGGGACGGGCATCAAAGGGGGAGGGTTCTGAGCCAGCCCCGCCCCCTTTCCCAGAGCCTCAGAATGTTGCTAATGGGGTCCTCCCTCCCGCTGTTAGCTCAGCGTCAGGCAGATCTGGCCGCTGAGGGGCCAGCTGGCAAATGCAGAAGGGCCTTGTCTTCCAGCATCTCACACCCAGGCCTCTACGGCCTCAAGCTCCTCTTGGAAGATGCTGGGGCTT